>ML783653.1:1239315-1254874 GCA_009831015.1 Picea engelmannii
AAATTCATGACTTTCAATAAAGATAAAATCTTGCTAAAACAGGGATTAATATCATCGTGAATCCCCAACTAAATATTTAGCCACAATTGATATTAATTCGAATTGTCCATCCATCAAAATCATAATTATGACCTAGGTTTCCACGAGTACTTAACTATCATATAAACACCACTTAATTCAGAATTAAGTGCAACATTTTCCATTAATATAGGATTAAAATGGCCATTGGCCACATCCCTGGTGTCATTCAATAATATTGATTGTCCTTGCTACTTAACCAATAGTACTTACACTACATAGTTGGCGTTGTTTCCAATAATATTGACAGAAATTTACATTTTACAGTATGTAATGTCTCTCCATTTAAAAATATTTGAATATTTTATTTTTGGTTATTTATAATCAAATAATTTTTTGAGAAAATACTTAAGTTAAATTTATATCATCATAAATATTGATGATGTTAAATTTATATCGTTATAAATATTGATGATGAGAAATATTTTTGTAATTATTATTTTTAATTTATTTTATTTAATTTGAGATAAATTTATTAGAGAATTCGGGTATAAAATAGCAATTCATTATTCCATGGAGGAGTGAAGTGTAAACCTACTCCCAAATATGTGGGATATAGGGAACAAGCTAGAACAAAGTTAAGTCAAGAAGATTTCATAGGTTTAGGGATCAAACTAACTTGAAAGAAAATACCTAGACAAGTTATATTCATTCTCCTTGGTAACACAAAAGGAGAGACAAGTACAGAGGAGGTAGGACACTAGTGAGTACTTATGATAAGGATTTGAACTTGATGGTTCTAAGAAAGAGTCAATTTATCTAGAGAATTGTATTGAAATTTTCAATTCCTATGGAATAATGAATTAAGCTTGGTTGGGAGGAGTTTTTCCCTAGTTTTAAAACATATTCATATATGTTTCATTTTTTTTTTCAATTTCTATTGTTATTAAATATAAATTGTTAGAATAAGGTATAGATGAAAATATGTATTATAGTTATAAAGAAATATAAAATTTATATTTTATCTACTTATATTATTAGTTGATAGTAGTTAAAGAATTTTAGTAGTTTTTTTTCTATTATAGAAAATAATATTGTGGGTAGACAATATAGTAAACTAGTAGACAATATAGTAAACCGATACTTATGAGTATACATTTATGATAGACAGAGAAAAGATTTATGTAAATTCATTTCTCGTTTACAAGAAAAGTATAGTGTATTGTAGTTAATTGAATACAAATAGACATATTTATTTTGATATAAAATGCAATGCTCAATAATGTTGCAAAAATACAAAACAAAGTGAGGAAACACTTGTTTCCAAGTTAATCTGGTAGTTCACATTTTCATATCATAGAATATCGGTTAGAAATAAAAATATTATTGAAAACAAAACCATGAAACCATGTCTCGTTAATCTTTATTTTCAAATAGATATAAGTATATACGCATAGATAAAACAAGACAAATAACTAGAATAATTGTTAGGTTTTCAGAGCAGTATAAATGTTGAGTTTACAAAGAAGAATGCTACATTATTTTAATCCAAAACGAAAAATCAAAGACACCTTTGACTGGCACAAGAAAATTACTAATTCATAACCCTATTTATGAAAACTAAGAGAATCCAATTGTGGGAAAATAGATAATCAATGGTAAGTAAAAATGTGGTGGTAAATAGAGTATCTAACAACACTATGAAGCCATGGAACTCGTCGAAGAAGATATGGAAAATATTTAAAATAAAAATAGATAATGCAAAACCATGGAACCTTATTGTGTAGAATAGAATAAATTTAATTTGTTTATACAATCAAACAATTTACGTTTAATCCTTAGTGAGTTTGTTATAGACTGTTATAGACCCATGCGAACAAAATGTCCCCGTTGATAGAAAGAGACATTGATTTCATATTTGTATTGAAATACTCGAGGCTTGCAAGGCAGAAGTACACATCGTTACCTCGGAAACTCGGTGAGGTTCGACCTCATAGTTCTTGGTACCTTATGGTTCACTTGGGAATAAGCCACAGTACCTGGGTAAACCCGATACCCAGTGATATCGTTGTTTCACTCGGGAGGGTCTCGACCCCTGCAACGAAGAAAAGATATACAGTTAAAACTTAACATAGATATAATATTGAGATATCAAAAAATCCATGGATAAAAAAGTAAATCGTGAGTATTACCTATTGTCTTGATAGTCAACATTGGATAAACCCTTCAAACGTTTTAGGGTTTTCATTTGGGGTATCCTTGGAAAATATCATGTATAAAGAATCTATCAATGAACCATTACATAAAAATAGAAATAATAATGTTTTGTTTACAAACATAGGAAAGGAAAAAAATGAGAGTTGGTAATAACATCATTACCCTTTAGCATGTCACGTTGATCCTTGATGACGAAAAAAGGTTGCAATCCATTCCATAGTCGATGTTCTCATTACCTAGATGTATCCATAGTAGTGACGAAATTGGTAAAATATGTATTTAATAAGAAAATGAAAATACTACTATGCATAAGCTATCAACTATGAAAGTAATGAAATCTAATGTAGTAACTATGATTCGTGAATTCTTTCCAGCTTGAGAGATTTTAGATCTGTATATACCGATGAAATAAACTACAAACCCTCATTTACACTAAGAGAGAGGATCTTTTGGCTCTACTCTCTATACTGTCGATTTGTCACAATGAACAAAGTTTAGAGGGAAGCTCACAGATTTCCATGCATGAACTAAATGGCTTACTAGTACTATTAGTCAAGGTAGCTGGATAGTAATTGCGCCAAGTCGATTGTGACTCTAACTCAAGATAAAACCATGTCACATTAATGAAAAATAAATGTTAAGGGAGGTTAACCTAATAGGTGGCGATTAACTCCATTAATGTGTGAATTGGAATGAAGTACAAGTAGACCTAGGTGGCGTCTACGTGTTATCTCTCTATCTGAAGCAACCTCGATGGTTTCGAGCCTGAGATTGAGTGCTTTGTGGAATCGAATTTTAGGTTATTAAATATATACGAGTACTTACAAGAATGATACGTGGATTAAATCCAAATACACTTCATAACATAACATAATATAATATATATATATATATATATATATATATATGCTAACATTTGGGAACCAAAACAACAAACAAATTATACAATAGAATAAGAAGTTGTGTTATGTTTGGAAACCCAAACGACAAACAAATTATACAATAGAATAAAAAGTTGTGTTATGTATTATATGTGAATTCGATCCAATACTTGGATAGAATTTTTAAAAGGTTGAGTTATGTATAGCATAACTAATTGGTGACTATTGCTTATATAGCATATTTAATTATATGCATAATGTTTTGAATAACATAATTGTTTAAATGATCATTATAAATAACTAAAGCAGTAAATATAGGATATGCATGGGTTACTAATATAAAACATTGATGATATATGATTATATGAGGATATAAGTAAATTATTGATATGTTTATATGATTCCAATATAGAAATTATAGGTTTGGATGAAATACTTATCAAGAATTCAAGTGTAAACCTTAGCATTGTATTATTGAATGAAATATTTATCAAGAATTCAAGTGCAAATCTTAGCATTGTATCATTGAATAGAGAATCTCATCCGAAAATTGTTTAGATGTTAATTAATATTTAATATTTAAGTCTAGTTGAGTTAGTCTAGTTTGAAAAAGGAGAAGAATACATATGTTTTTTTTTGAGTAATTAAGTAGATGTTTATTATATACATCAATGAAAAATCAATTTTGTGTCTAAAAAGAAGGAGGGGTTTAAATGTGTGTCTTTCATAGGCAGGATATCCCCTCCACTTATGTAATATAATGTAATGTAATTTACTATCTAGTCAACAACATTTTATTGAGTTGTAAAGTCTGGTACTTGAAAAATTATCTTTCTCCATTGACTTGTTGAGTCAAGTGATAGTCAAGTTCTCCTTCATGTAATATCAAATGCATACTTTATATATTCTCATAGACCATAAAATCATAAATAAACACACCCATGTTCGATGAGTAGTTGAATGAGCAGTTGATTTGTGTCATTACAGAGAGCATCGATGAAGAGAATTTTGGCAGTAGATAAAGGAATTCAAGAAAGAGACATCAGATGATCACACACACACACACACAAAATCTTAAAATAAAATATGATCACACAAGAAATATTGAATTCATTATGCCTTGGTATAAAATTTGTAGAATATTTCTTGAGTTGTCACCTTGAAAGCCAAAAAGAAGAGAAATGGTACGTTGAATGAAGTATGGTGTCCCACTGTAAGGTGTGTTTAGGGGAAATATGAGCACAGGATGAGCCACTCACCACTTTGAAGGCACTAGAGAGAAAGGTGTAACAATAGGATCAAGAGGACCATTTTTGGGTGGGAGAAAAGCGCAGCGAGACTGACTGACTACACATGCATTTACCAAATTGAAGATGAAAGATAAAGAGTAATAGATCATTAGCTATATACACACTTTCTTGGGATGAGAAAGGATTTCATTATGGGGGATATGTTTGGAGGACTCATGGCCCCTGTAATAGTCATCATATATCATATGTTATACATAGACATTAGCATAATATAATATGTGAACACATGTACTAATGTAAATAAACATACATAGGGGATAAATGTATCTAAGGACTAGTTGGAGTGAGTTATACTGCTCCAACCATCCCTCATATGTATATGTACTCATGAAGATGGAATATAAAGGTGGTTGGTTAACCTTACCATAAATACTTCTTGAATATCATGTGTGTCTTGATGTGTTTACCCTAATCTCTTCTTGAATGCATCCTTTGATTCCATAGACTACAACACTTATCTATCCAAATTCACTTCAATGATAAATAAATTGAAACATAACTAAGAGAAAATAGAACAATATTAATATGCCACATACACAAGTTTGTTAATGGAGTTCACCCATCTTGGGCTACATCTCCAGGTCCGCTTCCAATCGAGAGACCACTTTATTAATGCTCAAATGCTTGTGTTTTTACAATGACATTTTTATACATTTCTCTATCTTAGAAACATAGTGTACCATTGAATTCCTCTCTAAATTTTTAGAAACATTATTATAAACACCCTATACTTTCCTCAAGGAACCCTTTGGAATTCATTACGGTGCAAACGCAAAGTCTAGAAACCTTCCTTGGCACAAACTTCAATGCACACTTGCATAACTTGGCATGAAATTATAAGAAAAATGTACTCTCTTGTTGTTCCATGTCTCTTTCTATGCAGTGGTTAAATATGGAGCGAGCCCTAACTTCCATTCGCAATGGTAGGAATTCATTAAATACAAGTTTTTCATAGATACAGAATAGAGGGTGCCCATGGCGCGGTGGATAAGGCATGAGTATAGTGGGGAGGAGGTCATGGGTTCGATCCCATGGACCTCTCTCATTTTGGAACTTGGTTATTTCTATTACTATATGTGTTTCTAGCCCCACATGAGGTTACATTGGACACCATGTGAACCTAGGGTCGGGGGCTTAACCCTCGCCATTTTTTTCGATCGATCATACCATAACTACACTTCAAATATATTATTTTCCACATGAATATTATGTCATATGGTTTGTTCTATTGGTAATTCATGGTAACATTGGGCAGGAGGTTGCGAGATTGACTACTATCGACCCAAAAACATTTTAATACACCATAGTCATTAGAGGCCAATGGGAGACTACCACGTCGTGGTCTCTCATTGTTCCAATCGAGCTTGTATGGACTTTCCACATTTCGATGTCTTATTAGTCCACCTGTTCTTATATGGTTTCCATGTCACCTTGCCAACTCAGTTGTACGATCATGCCATGTGTTACCCTTTTAGTGGTGCCATGTGTCACCCCCTCTTTGGCACTTTGACTTTTGACCTTGTTTGACAAAAAATTTGAATGGACACAAACTTTTCATATGAACTCCATTTGAGGGAAGTTTTGCATCATTGGAAATATATCGAGCTCTATGCAATGAAGTCCTTCTTTGAGAAATTCTAGATCCTCCTAGTTCTCTATGAGCATTTTGGATCCTCCTGAATCATTCATCCCCATTGGAAGCCTTTTGGAACACCAAAAGTATTGATTTATTAGAAAAGAAGTGAGGTTAAGTCTCCCTCACATTTCTCATCTCGATCCACTTTGCTTTGCTTGTATTTACCCCTTTATGACCAACTTAAAGATATTCCACATCACCCTGTTATAAAGTCTTGATCCTTCTGTCAAGAATAACATATTTTAGTAGATCTTCTAAATACTCTAGAGAAAAATCATCCACTGTATGAACCTAAACACTTCCATCTTCATCCATATTCACAGGAGGTTCATGGAGATTCAAATTATCAAAATTTACTATTGAATACATTTGCATGTAAGATGGTATATCTAAATGAAAGGCATTAGTACCAATATATTCCAAGATAGTGAATGGACCATATCAAATTGGTATGATATTTTTACCTTCACCCTTCATTCTATCCTTTTTGATATGTAACCATACTTGATCACCGAATTGAAATTGATGATCAACCTGATGCTTGTCATGCCTTGCCTTATACTTTCCTTGGATCTTCTCCAATGGTTCTTGAACTGCTTGATGTACCTGTTGGATTCTCTAAATTAAACACTTATATTTATCTATATCATCTTGTCCATCCTCTTTATTTTCTTCTCCCAAATCAAATTCCATAGGTGATTTAGGAAATTACCCTAAACATACTTCAAAAGGAGTTCTCTAAGTATAAGAATGAATGACACAATTATAAACATGTTGTACATAATGAAACTATTCATACCATAAATTAGGATGTTTGTTGCAATATCCTTGTAACAAATGTACCATTGTCATGTTTACCACCTTTGTCTGTCCATCTTTTTGTGGATGAAAAATTTTACTATTTTTTAACTTGGTTTCCATGAGATCCCAAAAATGAGATAGAAACTTCCCAAAACAATTGAGAGTCTCGATCAAATATAATAGATGTAGGATGACCAAAATGAACCCATACATTTGCAAAGAACAACTATGTTGTTTGTTCAGTTTTGACATGTTTCTTGCATGGAATTAAATAGAAATATTACTAAACCTATCCACCATGACATATAAATAATCACGACTTGTTATGGACATTGAAAATATTCGTACAATATCCATGGACACACTATCCTATGGATGCGAAGGTACCAAAAGTGGCATATATAATCAAAAATTTATGTTATTATGCTTTCTTGTGGCACACATAACACACCCTTTTACATACTTGGAAACTGTCTCATTCATTCAAGGACAATAACAATATCTTTGCAATTGTGCTACTATCTTACTTACCCCGAAGTGACCAAAAATGAGAGATGTATGAACTTATTTGATTACATTTACTCTTTCATCCCTGGGTATACTAATATTTCCATTATGATATAATAATTTTTCATGCATATGGTAATCCAACTGTTGATTTCCATGATTTAAATCCATATATACATCTTTAAAATCATCATCCCTAACATATTGTTCAACATAACTTTAATGATCTAAAGAATTATGATTTAATATTGTAGATACATTGATCATTGGTCTTGATAAAATATATGTAACCTTATTATGAATACCTTTCTTACACTTAATAACCAAATGAAGTTTTTGTTAGAAACCCATCCATTTAAAATGTCATGACTATTGTAGCTTGGTCTATGACTACAAATATTGTAATGGATGATGATATGTGTGAATTATTGTCTCCTTTTCCATTAACTAATGCTTCCATTTCTCCACACTTGTCAATGAAATCAAATGTGTTTCTATGAAAGAGAAGTTAGAAATGAGTTTCCTCCAGTATTGTATTTCTCCTAATAATCTCCTGACTTTTGTGGAAGTATTTGGCAGTATTTACAATAACTTCTAACTTTGTTTTGTGGTGAATTCCACCTATGGATAGGTTGAACCCCCCTTTGGATCAAGACCCTTTATTTGATCCAAAGAAAAAATAAAATAAATGAAAAATAACTTCCCTTTAGACCTACTTCAACAATCATAGTAAGAGGAAAGAGATGGATGACATACCCTTTTACGATGGTTTTTCTCGCTACTCGAGCATTTGACCTTGTTGACCAAGCTCCTAGGCACAAGATAGGACCTTTAATGAACAAAGAGGAATCTCCTTTATTCTACGCTATATTTTTATGTGAAAATAAATCTATCTATGATGAATTTAACAAATATAGACATGCATGTAACAAGTGACACAAAACATGAAGGGAATAGGCCAAGTTTTGTATTAATAGAAATCCATAGTGAAGCACTTACAATACAACCTTGACATTGCAGCAGCTCCTCCAAGCTATCCTATCCAACACCATCCTGAATGAATCAATATCATAATTATGATTCTCTCATGGATTCTCTTCCCTTTTCACCTTGGAATGCACTCATTATATAGGAGTTTGGAGGCTTAACCATCAAGAAGTATTTTAGGAAATGGTTGAGGATTTTTCTCCATAAGTTGAGATTGAGTTTAACTAATATGGAACCATGAGATATGACTCAATTTCTTGACCTCATCTTCTCAAAACTAACACTTAGAATAAGGTGGGATAGTCATAACTCCCTCTAACCACTTCAACGAACCCTCAACACTGAGCACAAAGCGTTGTCAACACTCCCTATACATGGGCAGGGGATAGTTGAAAAGAGTTCAACTCTCCCTATACATGGGAAGGGGAGAATTGACAAGATTTCAACACTCTCTATAGATAGGAAGGGGATCATTGACCTTCAAAAATGGTCAAAATATGAAGGTAAAAGGCATTTTATTTACCTTCTCATGATGAGTTTTTCTCCTCCACAATGACTAGGGATTATGACAAATTCTCTTCCATGGTGTCAAACTTATGACACTTAATAAAGTTCATGTAATACTTAGTAAGGTGCATACGACACTTGATAAAGTACATGCGACTCTTGGTAAGGTACATACGACACTTACAACACTTAAGTGAAAAGTACATGTGACACTTAGTAAGGTGCATATGACACTTGATAAATTACATGCGACACTTAGTAAGGTGAATATCACACTTACAACACTTAAGCGAAACATTGAGGTGTGTAACAGATTCCCCCTAAAGTGTGAGTTCAAAGGAGAAACTAATGGTCAAAACACTTTACAAAAATATTTATGCAAGAGAAATGGGGTAGGAGAGCCTAACAGAAGATGAAAAAAAAACATCAAAAAATATATATGTATCATCCCTGAGGTAGGCATACCTATTCTTGGAATAAAATAACTCAAATCATGGCCAGCGACCAATACATTGTGGATCCATAAAAGAATTTACTAAGGATATGGACACCAAAGATATAATGTGGATCCATACCTCCATGAAATGATATGATCATAGCCAATAAAGAATACACAATGGAGCTATGATATGAAAAAAACATAGCCATGGACCAATAAAAAGTGTATCTATGTGACAATATATACATTAGTGAGATTTCCAATATGATCGCCATACTAGAATATTCTAATTACTCAAATAGTTTCCATTGAAAACTGTGTGCATGAGGAGTTCCTAGCATCTTTGTCTCGATCTTGAAATGGTACGAATCTATCCATGTGAATAGATGTCATGATGTCGAACACAGTATAAACCACTTGATTACCATTCATTGATGTATATCATTAACAAGTTCAAGGGAAATCACCAATGGTGCCAATGACTCTCAAGGTACCCTAGTACATTCCAGCGAATCTAAATAAATGAGTAGAAGTAGAACATTCATGGAATCATTCGATCAGAGGTCAATGATGTAAACCTACTGTCGAAAGTGAGGAGGCATGCCATTGAAGCATGTAGGTGCCAAGGTATTGATGGGTTGAAATGGCTCATTCAATTAGATCAAGGAAAGCACCCGGTGGTAGGTCTTAATTAGATCCACTCTCGTTTGGTATAGCACTTCTCACCAGTTTATGGCATGGTTACCTTATTAACTACAAACTAATTAAATATGAATATGAGAACCCTAGGTTCTCAGATGAATTAAATGCTAAATATTCTAACTATATATTTCTAAAAATAGAATGAAAGGATAAAGGTATAAGATGCAGGTTTAATCTATCCTAATCAGGAGCAATCCACAAGACTAACATTGTGAGAAATTATATTACTTGCATAGAATGAATTCACGTGACAAGAAATATAGAATTTTACCAATCAACTATTTGTAACCAATATAAATGTACTAACAATTTAATTCAATGAGTTGTTGTATTTGTGTAGGAAAAAACTAACAATTGTAAGCAAGATAATATTAATGTAATGTCCCCCACCTCTTAGAGAGGTGATGAGGAGACACAATGGCTTGGGCACCCCCACTAGGTCATAGTCTCACACTGAGGGGGGGGAAAGTCAAGAAGTTAAAAGTTATATTTTTAAGTTGACATAAGAAAGGAAAAGGATAAAGGAGTAAAAGATAACTCAACAGAAGAATAGAAGATTAACCCTGGGAGTTAACCTAACTCAACAAAGAATTAGAAGGAAAAGTATAAGTAAGAGGCTGGGGCACACCTATTACGCATTATGGTTTTGGATTAGCATTTGCTATTGCTCTTGAGCATTCAGTTTGGGGGTTTTGTTGTACAAACCCTTGTGAGCAACGCAGTGGTGAAATATCCACTCACCTTGTTCTGCAGCTTGGTCTCAGGTATGAAAGACTCCTCCACACCATTCTAGTCTCAGCCCATCTCCATCTAGTGCTTCAGAAGGTAGCAGACTGTATTGTTCTTGTGTTTCCAGCAAGGGCGCACCATCATCTAGAGGGAGGTTCGATCCAGCTTATCCTGAGGGCCTAGGGCCATTCCGACAGTTGGGTTTTGTTTGCAGGGGTAGGACCATCAGTTTGAGGGATTTTCTGGAGGGTTATCATCATTCTACATTTGTCTGCAGATTGGAACATCTTGGAGCCATAGGGGACATCCTGTGATTCAGTAAAACTCAGATCTAGGGAGATCTGCTTGAGATATGAGTCTGAAACTTCTCCCACGGGATTATCATAGCCCGATATATATTCTTGGAGAGTTTCAGAGCATTTGGAGGCCTCCTTCATCAGGGCCAAACCAGCTAGGGTTTCAGTCATCCAGTGGGGCACACCATTCAGTGGAGGAATTTAGATCTACGGGGTTTGAGAGTGGATTTTGGAATTTGGAAATCTGGGTTGTCCTTAGAGTTGCCCGATCTATAATTTGGCATATTTCTCGAGATGATTGGACACTTTTGATAGCAGGGCAGAATTATTGAGGGCTTCAAAATTCTAGCAGGACGTGGCACTTTCCAGCTTGGAGGTTGAGCATTAGTATGGCTCAGATCTGCTTGATTCAGTCTTCATTGTATATCCAGCCTTTGGAGGCTTATTTTGTATTGTCGGGAGCATTTTGTAGCAGCTCATATCTATTTCTTGTACGACCATCTGAGGTTTATGCCAGATCGGCCATCTATTGTATTGATCTTACATTGCTCATAATAAAAAGGTTATATCTTTGCTTGTGCTTCCACATCTTGAATATATTGTGATCTCCATGTGTTGATGAATCTTGTATGCACTTAATAACTCAATAAATTAGTAGTAGTTAGTGATTCCAAGAAAGAATTTGGCTTGGGATCATTACAATTAACCAGAAAATAATTCAAAGATCATCATTCATAAATCACAAAACATTCATGCATAAACATGAATAGTCATGGTCATACACATATAATCCATTTTCTTCCAAAATTTCTTCATTCGTTTACTCAAATAACAATCAAAATAATAGTATTCTTCTCAAAAGAACCAAAATCCCTTTTTCTCTTACAATCATTTCTTTTATAGAACTTGTATGGGACTATTCCACATTCCTCATATTTCTAATGGTTGGGACACTGAAGAAGTTCTCTAGTTTCCTTTTCCCAATTGGGACAAGGACATGAGTACAATAATATTATTTACTCTACAAAATTTTAGTTACAAATGAGATTCTTCAGAGGAGCCCTGGCGTTTTTAACTTCACATCCATGAATGTTTTCCAGCTCTTGAGGTCTTCGAGTATGGAATCTACTCGAAGTAACTTCTTCCATATATTCCTCACTCTTGCACATGGGAATGATTATGTTCAGCTTGAGGCTCTGCTCAACATGTTGCATGACATCTTCTATCAGGGTGATGATATTGGAGGGTTGGATCATTCTTTTTTCGATAACTTCCATGTCAATTTAGTTGATTTCTTTGATATCTCCTTGATCAAGGTTCCTCTTGGTGTCCACGTCCTCGATCATCATCTAGGATTATGAAGCTTTGTCAAATTTCCTCAGGGGATCCATTTTGAATAGTGAGAGATGGTTGTTCTTCGATCACAATACCTCAAAGTTGGATGCAGTGACCTGTTCCCGAGTCTTAGAACATATGTGATAATTTTCACACTTGCTTCCAGAAATAGACGATATTAGATTCTTCGCTCGTCTAAATACGTCAAAAGGTTTTTTGGAGATCAAACTGTTTGCAGTGAATCTTTCCATTATGTGATTTTTTTGCAAGCTTCGAGAACCTTTTGATATTTTTCATGGGTATCTTTCACCAGCGAGTCAAAATTTTCCTGTTCATATCTAATCACCAGAATTATAACGAGCACACCGAACAACCTTTTTTGCATACTCCAAAGTTCTTCATTTTTCTCCAGGTGTGACATCCTCAAATATTAAAACATTTTATTTTAATTTTGTTTCTTTGAAACTAAATTTCGATAAATGGAAATTCGTATTTGAAATTATGAAGGCATGTAATTATCATTTTTTTGACAATTGAGCAAGAGTTTGACTTCCCAACTATCCTCTTTTGATGGAAAAATGTATGAGATAGATATTTTAATAAATTAAATGTTGGAAAATAGGTGGAACAAACAAGTTAAAAGTATTTGACTATGACTCCATGAGTGGGGAACATGTTTGAGTTAAATCATAGCTTATTTTTACAAGTGTCAAAAGTTGAGTTCTATCACTGGAAGCCCCTAAAAATCATGGGTTTGTAAAGATATTAATTTCTCAAGGAGGGAAAGGGATGGAAAAATTCTTAGGAAATGAGAAATGAAATATATACAAAATATATGTGAGGAAGGATGTTGCTTAGTATGTTGTGGAGATGAATATTTGTTGTGTGAGCACAAGTGGTGCTAGGAAAATGATTTTATGAACTGTAGATAAAGACAGTGGCTAAGGAGTGAAGTTCAGTTTTCCCTTATGGAGTCATGTTCAACCTAGGGGGTGATCAAGACAAGTAATATTGGTTGTTCTACATCTATGATCCGAATTTTATGAGAAGAACGAAATGAATAAAGATTGTTAAAATATGTTTAACATAGAATAATAGAGATACAGTAAAACTGGTTTTCTATTCAATAAGGAAATAAGTTGAAACTGTAAAATGCAACAGAAAACAAGCTTGTTGGAATGGTGGCGGCTTATCTCTAAGAAGAGATGTGCCAGTTGTGCTCATTCTCAAGAAGATGATTACAATGAGGCTTTGAAGGCCTTTTACAATAAAAAGGAATGTAAAAAACCCTAGACATCCAAAAACCTAACTCTAGGAGATGAAGCACCAAAAGTCATGTGGGCTCTGTTTGGGTAAGTTAGTACATCAACATCCAGGGGTCGTAACGCTTTCATACGATCTTTATTTTAGGCGCACGATAGCCCATTGGAAAGGAATTTTCAAGGAGATTCATTTTGGGGACTCAATAAGATCCTTCAACTATCATTGAGAAGATTGATCCTGAAAAACCTTCATTTAGGCCCTCAAAATGGCCTCGAAAGTTAAAAACTGCTAAAAATAGTAAATTTTCAAAATTGACAGAAAACTATTTTGAGAAAGTTGGAAAAGGTGGGTGGCCACTGATATCCACCTAGATCAATCCTCCCTCCTTAGGAAGAAATTCTCTCCATTGCATTTAGTTCCCCCATCAGATGAGGAAATTTCTACTGAATTTGGCCACGGGAGCTGGATCCTTTGTTGTTGAGTGCCCTTGATATGTGTGTCCACAATATGATCACTAGATTCTTGTTGCATGCAGTGAGGGATGACGTATATTGGTGTCAATTGCTTTTCTATCTCTGAGGTGTCCAATAAAGGTGGGAAATATGGCCGAAGGAGAGCCACATTGAAGACTGGGTGCAGGCCAACGAAAAGGGGAATGTTGAGCTCAAAATCATTGTCACCCATATCCTTGGTGATGGTGTAAGACAAATAATGGAGTGGGTGAAGATTCTAATGGGGCCTTGTAACACGTTCTTTCTACAACTGCAACCAAACTTTGTCTCCCACCTGAAACTTATGTGGCACCCTATGTTGATCATGGCACTTCTTGTTCTTAGCATTAGACTTTTGTAGAATATATTGAACCTGTTGGCGGATGTGCTAGATCCGCTCAATGAACCAGGTGGATTTGTCAACTTTTGGTGGAGCAGGGGACGTGTCAGCCTAGGTGGTCACTAGGGGTAGTGCAACATCCATGGGGCCCAGTATTAGGGTCCTAACTCGCACATAGGTAGAACAATATATTTGGATGTAATAAAGGTCAATATTAATAAGGCCTTGCGATAAAATAGAATAAGTCAAATGTAAGAAGACCTAATAGAAGCTTCTTCTTCTAGAAGGATCTTCCTGTAGATGCTTCTTTTGATAGACATATTTAGTATAAATAGGAGTCGAGATTATGAGAACCCTAGCTTGGAGATTATTGTAATAGAGCTCTACTCGACTGGAGGTTTCCCCCTCAAAGAGGCCCGTGAACATTGCTCTCAGAATCAAAGTGTTATTTATGTTGTTATTCTTATATCATTTAAGTGTTATTGTGGTGATTATTCTGGTTATATTGTTGTTATTCTTCCATTACTTGCAATTTATTTCTGCTATGCATACTTTTTATATCTGGTATATTACAAGTGGTATCAGAGAACTTTCCTTGGCAGAAATAGTGGGTAATTTTTTTTTTATGTTAGAGACGTATTCCAGCATCTTTAAGCCACAAAGATCTATCGTTACGTGCATAAACCCTCGGTTGAGGGATTCATACACGCAGGAAATACAAGTGGTTCTTAAGAGCACATATGTTAGCCACCCTTGTAACCCCTGTTGGTACCCCTTCGAGTGGTAGCACATCAGATAGCGCCTGTGTAAGGATCGGCCTAGATTTCCTGAAGCCCTCTATAGATAAACCAATCAGTCGCCTGACTGCTATAGTGCCACCAAGAACAACACTCAGGAAGATACTCTCTAGTACCTAGGTAGTCGGGTAGTACGGATAAGGGTACGATCTATCCTCCTTAGTTAGTTCCCTGAGATATTGGGCCGATTACTATTGTTGGACCCCACACATATATCAGAGAGCTATAGCACAGGGAAAACCCTTGTCTGTAGAACCCTTGAATACCTAACCCTTGGGGACAGAAACATAAACAAATTAAAAT
>ML783653.1:1269271-1314460 GCA_009831015.1 Picea engelmannii
ACTGGCTCTTTACTTGCCTCCTCTACGCATGCCACATCATCTAACACTGTGTTCCAGCATCTGCGTTCCAGTAGTCGTGTTCCAGCAGTCGTGTTCCAGCATTCGTGTTCCAACAGTCGTGTTTCAGCATTCGTGTTCCAGCAATCGTGTTTCAGCAGTCGTGTTCCAGCATTCATGTTCCAACAGTCGTGTTTCAGTATTCGTGTTCCAGCAGTCGTGTTTCAGCATCTACGTTTCACCATGTTTCACTTTTGTGTTGCAGCATCTGTGTTTGCTTCCAACAGTCGTGTTTCATTTGCGTCATTCTTCTGTTATAGCCATCAATGACAACCTTAACCATATGCGTTAGCTTCTGTGTTCCAGCGTTGTTTCAGCACTGTGTTTCAGCGTCTGTGTTTGCATTTGTGTTGCAGCAGTTCGCATTTGTGTTGCAGCAGTTCACATTTGTGTTGCAGCGTGTTTCAGCTGTTCTTCATAAACAATCGATTGCCATCAATGACAACCTTGATCATCTGCGTCATCTTTGCTGTAGCCATATTTCCAACAAGAAGCATATGCTAACTTAAGCCCCTTATCCTTCTCTCTAAATCCCCCATTATTCCCCCTTCCACTTGGAAGCTCATTTCATGTATCCCTTGTTCGAGCTCCTTCTCCTCTAAGTTCTGCTCCACCTAATATTCCTATGGCAGGAGAAAATCCCCCCATGACCAGAATGGAGGCTATAATAGTTGCTAGGTATTCTCCCCTTTTGTTACTTCAACCTCTCAATGTCCTTCCAGTAGATGGCTACCTTAAGTAGTTTCCCAAGTTTACAGGTGCAGGGGACATAGCTGTAGAAGAACACCTTGAAGCCTTTTACATTTTTACAGATGATCATGTTATCATGCATGCAGACGTATGGATGAGGATTTTCATCCATAGCCTTGAAGGCGAGGATAGAAAGTGGTTTAGGGCCCTGCCTCCTGGATCTATTGATGGGATTTAGGCTTTGGATAATGCCTTTTTGAGACAATGAGGAGACAAAAAATACTTCATGTATTACATGACAGAGTTTGGGTCTTTGAAGAGAAAGGAAGGAGAGTCTGTCTCTGACTTCTCCAAGAGATTCAATAAAATGTACAATAAGATTCCCGCTGAGATAAATCCCTCAGAAGCCTCTACTAAAATCACTTATGCTAGTGCTTTTGATCCCGATTTTTATCTCCTGTTGAGGGAAAGGAGAGTGACTACTCTGGCTCACATGCTGGATGCAGCCGTGGAAGTAGAATCTAACATATTGGTTGTTGATCGACTTAGGGATAAGGTTGATAGAGACATATCTAGGAAGAGACCTGAAGCCTCCCCATCCAATTCCTCTCCCCTTCCCCTTCATACGGACAAGGTAACTAAAGTGCTAAAATTGCTTTCGGCTAGAATGGAAAGGTGGGAGTTAGAAGGAAAGCCCATGTATAGAAATCCCCAAAATACTGATAACAGAGGATTCAAGAGGCCTAGTAACAATGTGCCACAGGGTTTTCCAAGGGAACAAAGGAGCAAAGACAGAGACGATCAGAGGATTCAAACCCCTCTCCAAAATAACCTAGTTGTTCATGAGGAAGGAGAGGAGATAGATGAGATCAACCCTGAAATTCACTGTATTGAAGACACTTCCCCTTTTCCCCATTTGACTTAATCTGCATATGAAGAATCCCTTATGAACATTCAAATCAATGAGTGGAGTAAATGGGAAAAGGCCAAAAACACTCCTAACAGATACCATCACAGGTCAAATAAGAAAGAAGGGAATTTTGATAGCCATGATCAGCCCCTCATAACGAAAAGGCCCGATAAACCTGCAACAATCACTACTAAAGAAAAGAAAACTCAGAATACTTCGCCAACAGCTAAAAGAACCTGTCTCTAAGGTAAGGGAAGCTCCTAAGCCTCTTTCCTCCTTTAGTTTTGAGCACGAAATTCAAAAGATTAGAATTCCCGTACCCCTCTCAGAACTAGTTAAAAATGAAGATTTTAAAAGGTCCCTCTCCAAACTGCTACAATCTGAGCCCCCCCAGCCTTCCACAGACTTAGTAAATATTCAAGATGAAAATTCAGCAATCGTCGTACATCCCATGGTAGAAGACAGAGATGATTCATCCCCTCCCTTCTACACATCCCTAAACATACATGATAAGGTGTTGCATAATTGCCTCATGTATTCAGGAGCTTCCCACAACCTTATTCCCAAAATAGTCATGGAAGAATTGGGACTGGAAGTGACAAAGGCTTATCACGATTTGTACTCTTTTGATTCAAGGAGGGTGCAATGCCTTGGAGTCATCAAAGACTTGGTGGTCTCTTTATTTCAGATGCCAATGAAGAGTGTGGTCATGGATATTGTAGTAGTTGATGTTCCCCCCAAGTTCGACATGCTGTTGTCAAGATCTTGGATTAAAAAACTTGGAGGAACATTACAGATGGATATCACATATGCCACCATTCCAGTCTTTGGAGGGGAACACAGGAGGTTGTACAGAGAAGCTTAGCTGGCCTACATTGTTAGTGATGAAGCGGACCTCACCAATCATCCTATCTTTGCACTTGACACTGATTTGGGGTCTAGTTTATTGCAGCTCACTGATACTCCTGAAGCCCCTTTTCAAATCAGAAAGCAACCTATATTTAATCACGAGATACCTCCTCCAACCACCTCTGTTTGGAAGATGTTCTTCAACAAAGCTTATTCTAGCAAAGGCACTGGCGCTAGAGTATTTTTTGTGTCGCCTTGTCAGGAAACCATATCCCTGTCATACAAGCTAGAATTTGAAGCTACCAATAATGTGGCAGAATATGAAACTCTTGCTCTGGGTTTAAGAGATGAAAAATAAATGAGAATTAAGGGGGTAGCAGTGTTCGGAGATGCTGAGTTGATAATCCAGTAAGTCAGAAATTCTTATTGGGCTAAGCATCCTTGGCTTAGGGTTTACAAAAATAAGGTGTGGGAGATGATTGATAATTTATTCTCAGCTTTCAACATTTCTTTTATTCCAAGAGAGGAAAATACTTTGGTTGTTTCCTTAGTTGTCTCAGCTAGTCTGTTCAGGATCCCTCTGCCACCTAAGATCAAATATGATGTTGAGATAAGATATAGGCCATCTGTACCGGACAATATCAAGCATTGGAAGGTATTCGAAGATGATCTTGAAATCAAAAAAATTATTCATTCTCTCAATGAATTTTCTGCATTTCACATTGATCTGGATCTTGATCTCAAAAGTCACCCTCACCTTGAGGTATTTAAAACAAAAAATGCTAATCACCATATTATTCATCTGCCTAGCAATCACATTGCGAAGGGACTAGTCCCTTTAGAAATATTGTTCGATGGGAATGATGTGGCAATAAAGGGTAGGTTTTCAAATGAAGATGTTGATACAGTGGAGTGCAACATCAGCAAACAGGAGGAGCCTAAATTTGTCAAGTTGTCAAGCAGTTTGACCGAAGAGCATAGGGCCAAATATACCGAGTTATTAAGAGAATTTTCTGATGTGTTTGCATGGACCTATGAAGACCTCAAGACATATGACACATCTGTCGTTGAACACAAGATCCCACTGAAGGAAGAGGCTAAGCCATTTAGGCAGAAGCTAAGATAGATAAATCCCATGTTGTTGCCTGTCATCGAGAGAGAATTGAAGAAGTTGTTAGATGCCCAAATCATTATCCCCTTGAGATATTCTGAGTGGGTGGCCAATTTGGTCCCGGTGAGGAAGAAAAGTGGAGAAATCCGGCTCTGTGTTGATTTCAGGAACCTGAACATAAGCTCAAAGAAAGACAACTATCCCTTGCCCAAAATGGAACACATATTGCAGAGGGTAACTGGTGCATCTAGGATATCCATGATTGATGGTTTTTCTGGCTATAATCAGATATCAGTCATGCCCGAGGACAGAGAAAAAACATCCTTCACCACTCCTTGGGGCACATTCATGTATGCCAAAATGCCTTTTGGATTAATGAATGCAGGAGCAACATTTCAACGAGCCATGGACATAGCCTTCATCAGGGAGAAATATCAGTTTGTGGTGATCTATTTGGATGACATCACAATCTTCTCTAGGTCTGATATAGAGAACTTCTGTCACTTGAGGAAAGTTTTCTTGAAATGCCAGAGGTTTGGCCTTTCCTTAAATCCCAAGAAATATTGGTTTTCTATAAAGGAGGGGAAGTTGTTAGGCCATATAGTATCAGCAGAGGAAGTGAGAATTGATCCCAGCAGGGTAGAGACAATTCATACCCTGTCACTTTCGAGGTCTAGAAAGGAAGTCCAGGCCTTTTTAGGGAAGATTAACTTCTTGAGGAGGTTCGTCTCAAATTTTGCTGAGTTGGTGAAACACATCACAGCCATGCTCAGAAAGGGAAATGAAGTAAAATGGACTGTTGAACCCAGGGAATCTTTTGTCCAAATAAAAAAGGCATTGACTGAGGCACCTGTGTTGATCAGTCCTGATTATTTCAAGGATTTCCTAGTTTTTTCTTTTTCTTCTTTTGATACAGTAGTAATGGTCTTATTGCAGAAAAATGAGGAAGGGTGAGAGAAACCCATTTCCTTTTTCAGTAAGGCATTAAGAGATGCAGAAATTAGGTATGAGATCATGGAGAAGCAGGCCTATGCCTTGGTGAAATCTCTCAAAGCTTTCAGAGTCTATGTCTTTCACTTAAGAGTGATCGCATATGTTCCTTCAGCCTCTGTGAAAGACATCCTTGTACAGTCTAACATAGATGGGAGAAGAGGTAAATGGATTGCCAAGATCCTTGAGTTTGACCTGGAGATAAAGCCCACCAAGTTGGTTAAAGGGCAGGGTTTAGCTAAGCCACTAGCTAAATCCAATTGCAAGGCCTTGGGGATTAGCTTCATCAATGGTTGCTTAAAAAATTAGCAAGCTGATTCATCCAACAAAAGCTCTCAGGGTGGCTTATCACTAGTAGAATGCACCTAGTGTAGAGATATTTTGTACTTTCTGCAAGAGCTGAAGCCTCCTGATGGAATGTGAAAAAGAAAGGCAAGATATTTAAAGCTCAAGGCAGTCAAATATTTCCTTATTGACCATGTCTTGTATTGGAGAGACACTCTAGGGGTGTTTCTGAGGTGTCTAAACCCACAGGAAGCCCAGAAAATTATGTTTGATTTCCATAGCAGCCTTTGTGGAGGGAATCATTTCTGGAAGACCACAGCTCACAAAATTCTCAGGGCTGGGTACTACTAGCCCACCTTATTCACTGATGTCTATAGAGAAGTCAGATCTTGCATCAAATGCCAAAGGTTCTCAGGAAAGAAACAACTCAAATCTCTGCCACTAAAGCCTGTAGTATCTTCAACACCCTTTCAATAGTGGGGGTTGGACTTCATTGGAGAAATTCATCCTCCTTCAAGTGGCCATCACAGATGGATCCTGACTGCAACAGACTATTTCACCAAGTGGATAGAAGATGCCCCCACCAGGAGTGTTACACACAAGGTAATTATCAGCTTCCTGGCGGATATCATAGCCAGATTTGGCTGTCCCAGTAGAATTGTCACTGATAATGCTGCTTCTTTCAAAGCTAAGCCTCTGGTTAAGTTCTATGAGCAGTTCAAGATTTCACTAATTCACTCCACTCCCTCTTATCCTCAAGGAAATGGACTAGCAAAATCTTCCAATAAAAGTCTAATCAAACTCATTAAAAGATTATTCGAAGACAATAAGAGGGCTTGGGATTCAAAGCTCAAATTCGCTCTATGGGCCGATTGAGTGACAACAAAGAAGTCCCTGGGCACCTCACCTTTTCAACTTGTTTATGGGACGGAGGCTGTGTTTCCCACTCAGCTCGCTTTACCTGTAGCGAAATTCTTTCAAGATCACAAAGGAGAGCCAGACCATATGGTCAGAAGAATTCATCAAGTGGTGGAAGTGCAATAGATCAGGGAGTAGGTAATGGACACAGCTCATAGTCATCAGCAGAAGATCAAGCAGGCCTTTGAGAGGAAGGTTAGGAAGGATGAATTCGAGCTGGGAGATTTGGTGCTTAAGTGGGATGCACCCAGGCAGGATAGGGGCAAGCACAATAAGTTTGATGCCCTCTGGATTGGGCCCTTCAAAATCTCTGAAGTATTCTTAAATAACACGTACAGGTTGCAAGATTTGGAGGGTAAAGAAGTTTTTAACATCCCAGTAAATGGGCATTTCCTAAAGAAATGTTTTGTTTGAGCCTTAGACGGCTCCGTTGTTTTTGTAAATATTGTTTGTTCTATTTATTTTCAGCTTAATAAATGACTCCATTGCCCAACAACAATGCAACTGGAACTGCAAAATGAGTTCTTAGAGCATCACAGGGACGACCCTATCCCCCATGGAGCCTAATGTTAGTGCCAATTCTTGCAACGGGGTTGTTTCTCTCTGATTTCAGGCCCTTGGTGTAAAATGCGTAGAAATGGGGTTTAAAAACCCATCAAATGCATTTTATTCCAAGGCTGCAGTCATAAGCACCAAGCGTAGCACATAGAAGAAGTCTGTTTCGGGCTTAAAATCAAGCGAGCGGACATTTTGTTTTCAACGGCGAGGATCCATAGACGGAGCAGATCGACGGTCATTGGGTAATCTTGAGCCACCGAGTTGCACGAGGTTTAGCACATGGGTTCATCCCTTAGGGAAAAAGTCATAAAATGATCGTGGTCGTTCGATCCAGTAGAAACGCCAAATGATTAGTTGTTTCGTCATTTTGGCTACCGGGACTTTGAAAGACAGGGGGTTGCTCCTCCACTGCATCTGGAATCGCCGAAACATGAAATGATTATCTGTTTCAGCATTTTAGCTACCAAGACTTTGAAGGACACAGGTTCTCTCCTCCACTGCATCTGGAATCGCCGAAACGTGAAATGTAAAAGCCCCTAGGAGTTGAGCCCATGGTCTTGGTGCCCGATCACAAAGGAAATAGGCCCGAGGAAAGGGCACCAGCATTTATCGTGTGGCAAGGCAGGTCCCGAAATGTCGAAATCTTCTCATCCATCCAACCAAAGGATGCATGGCACACAATCAAGCCCGATCACTATTTCGGTTACGAGGACTTTGAAAGACAGGGGGTTTCTCCTCCACTGCATCTGGAATCTTCGAAACATGAAATGACTAGTTGTTTCGACATTTCGGCTACTGGGACATTGAAAGATAGGGGGTCGCTCCTCCACTGCATCTAGAATCACCGAAATGTGAAATGAAAAACGCGCCTTTGAAGATAGGCACAAGGTCACAGCCCGTGGTAACTTGGGGTGATAGAAAGTGTTGCGCAAAGGACCAAAGCATCGGGTTTAGCTGCAGGAGGCGTCGCTACGTTCTCCAGGTGCCAATTCAACTCGACCTCAATCTTGATCCCTGCTAGAGGTAAATAAAGGTAGGAGGAGGTGGTTGAAACCTCGCCTCACTCCTTAAATGTCAGGCATGGAGGTTCTAGTAGGAAGTCTTCCCAAGATCGTCCTGTGTGTAGATTTTCCTAAAGAACCCATGTCGATCTGATTTCCTCGTCTAACCAAAGGATCCTGCACACGCTAATTTGGACTTTAATGTCTCAGCTACCCTCTTGTTGCTAAGGTGGTGAATTTATCTAAGTATATATACTCAGTTTTTGTATTTTTGTGGGCATGGATGGTAGAGCAGATCTCCCAACTGTAATGTTTTAATGAAGCACTGGTTTTCCTGGCTATGTATCTGCATATGAAATTTTCTTGTTCAATGTAAGGCAATTCACTTTTTCATTTGGTTTCAATCTCATACTAAAAGGGTTCATGATTGATTTATTCACATGAATCGTCGTGACTATGTTATGATAAAGGATTTATTATAACATTGTTATGTTCTTTTAGTGTTTCTGCTTTGAATATAAGAGGTTCTTGTGTTCAAATTTTTCTTCTACAAGTTGTTAGAAGCTCAATGCCTACAGCAGGCCTTCACATTTCCTCACATAAGTCTTCCTCCTACTCACACTTATTACAACTTACTATCTGAAGTTGAACCAAGACCTCATCTGCTTGTGTATGCCTAGCCTAGTTTCTGAGTTAGAATGATATTGTTCTGAGTTTACTTCCATTCATCACCCTTTATCAACAAATAGTGACATAAACTGATGGGCATCAGGCTTACTCCTACTGCAATATAGGAGTGACTTGTGACTTCAATAGGTACTTCATTTTTATACTTGATGTTGAGGTGGAATTGTTGTAAGTATGTGGACCACTTCTGATGGTGGTCATTGTGCAATTTTCCTTGGGTTTGCATGAAATATAGTGGCTTGTGATCAGTGTGGATGGTTGTCTCCTTCCCAAGAATGTAATGTCTCCACTGGCGACAGGCTTGCAAAATGGAGTACATTTCTTTGTCATAAGTAGGGCACTTACAAATAACATCTGATAGTGTCTCACTATGATATTCCACGAAGTGTCCATGTTGAGTGAGAATGGCTCCCACAACATAGTTTGAAGCATATGTCTTGATCTCAAAGGGATGTTGCAGGTACGATAATAAAATTACTGGGGATGAGAACAAACTCTTATTCAATTCATCGAATGTTTGTTGTTTGGACAGGCCCCACAAAATGTTTTCCTTACCGCCACCCCTGGTTACTTGGATGAGGGCCCATGTGATATGAGAGAATCCCAACACGAACCTGTGATACAAATTGGTGAGGCCCAAGAAGCTGTGAAGTTTAGTGAGTGTGGTTGGGGTTGGCCAGTCACAGATTTCCTAGATCTTGGTTGGATCCACACGCACACCATGTCGATCAATGATATATCCTAAGTAATGGACCCTGTCCATGTCGAAGGAGAATATTTCCAAGATTACATATAGTTTGTGCTATCACGGGGTGTGCAGAACCTGCTGAATATGTCACAAGTGTTCTGCCCAAGTCTTGTTGTAGATGAGGATTTCATCCAGATACACCACTACAAACGTATTGGTGAAAAGTCGTAGGATATTATCCATCGTCCTCATAATCATTGTTGGAGCATTTGTCAAACCAAAGGGCATGACCAACCATTCAAAAATACCTTCTTTTGAATTGAAGGAGGTCTTCCATACATCTGTCTGTTGTATTGAGACCTGGTGGTAGCCAGACTTTAGATCAATCTTACTAAATTATTTGGCCCCTATGAGATGATCAAGGAGGTCGTCGATTCATGGAATTGGGTACCGGTTTTGGACTATGATTTTATTGAGGTCCCAGTAATCAATGCATAGTCACCAGGTCTCGTCTTTCTTCTGCACCAACAGCATTGGGATCCCACAAGGATATGATCTAGAACATATGTGACCCTTGTGGAGAATTTATTAGATATTTCTCTTGATCTCCTCGTTTTCTAACAGAGAGCAGTGGTAGAATGGCCCATTGGGTAGCGGTGTGTCTGGGGTCAGATCGATGGGATGCTTGACCTGGAAATGAAAAGGTACCCCAGTAGGAGAGGAGAAGATATATGAGTATTATTCTATGACCTTATCCACTTTCTTATGTTGTGTGGAGAGATCAGTCGTGGAGGCTCTAGATGTGGATACAATCTTTCACTCACTCTGGGAGTGAATCAGGAAGAAGACAAATTTCCTAGTCTAAGAGATGACCTTCCCGCATTGCTTGGAAGAGATCAAGTAAATAGCACTAGGAAGGACTACCTTGGGTATCCTAGACAATTTCTTGTTCATAGTATTAATAACACTATGAGGTCCAGACTCATATACAACATGACATTTCCATAAATAAGGTTGTCCCAAAAGAAAATTACAAACTTCGAGAGGAGCAACATCACACAATACCTCGTCTTTGAAGGGCTTGATGTCATACGACAGTCGACATTGTTGGCTGACATGGAGATTGCTTCCTTGGCAAAGCCATCCAATGGTGTAGGGTTGTGGGTGCAGCGTTTTTGGCAGGGCCAACTACTTGACGACCTCTGTTGAGATGAGTTTATTTTGGCTACCTCTATCAACGATGAAGTGAAACAGGGTGCCTTTTACCCACATTTGTGAATGGAAGAGGCATTCACCTTCTTCTGGCTCATTTGGTTCACTAGGATGGAGCTTGGTGGTAGCAACGGTGGAATTGGGTTCCACGTCAATGATCTATCTTCCCCTTTCTGGTTTTGACTCAGATTCAGAACCTGCATCTGATTCATAGGATTTCACTTCGTCCATGAGTGACTTCTTTGAGCAACAATCAGCATTGTTATTCCAAGGGCTCTTATGGAAGTCGCACCACTTCCCGATATCTTTCTTTGTTTTTCAAGTGTCCTTCTTTGATTGAGGCTTGGACTGGTTGTCCTGATACTTTCCATATTTTCTCTATCCTTTGGTCTATGGGTTGGGGCCGCCCCTTCCAGTCTTTTTTGGTGAGGGGTTCCCAAACCCAAATTACCACATCTTTTGTTTGATCTTCTGCTCGATTTTGACGACATGTCGGTAGGCCATCCCCAAGGACGAGATGTCCATAAATTCCATTTTGGTCTGGATGTATCTATGCCAACCACCATGATACTTTAGAACCATATGTCGCTCTGAATCTTTGATACCCAACTTGGTGCGCAAGGTATGGGAGATATTTGTGAACTCTGGCACTGCTTGGTCTCTTTCTTGCTGCAGTGTGGTCCATTTGGTATACAAGTCATCATAACTTCCGACAGGATAGTATTGTTCCTTAATATCATCCCTGAAGGATTCTGAAGTGGTCACGACTGTAAATAATGAGGATTCCTCTATTTCCTTTTTCTCACAAAAAGTTTCCCACCAATCTTTGACATGGGGAACGACTTTGAGGAGTGCAAAAGTAATATTTTCTCTATTCGAAAAATTATAGAAAGAAAAATACCATTATAGCAGATTCAACCACTTGTCTACATCATTTGCATCCATCTTACCTTCAAATATAGGAATATGCAAGTTGATTTTTACCTTGAAGGGGGCGGTGCCTCCACTCGAGGAAGATGTGTCACATGTTGGTAGTCATCGAAATATTTGCATGAAACTATCCATCATATCGTTCCTTTGTTGCGTGAGGTCTTCCTCAAGCAACATTTTGAAAGGATATCCTA
Organism: Picea engelmannii; assembly: GCA_009831015.1. Classification (NCBI taxonomy): domain Eukaryota; kingdom Viridiplantae; phylum Streptophyta; class Pinopsida; order Pinales; family Pinaceae; genus Picea; species Picea engelmannii. The sequence continues at coordinate 1,280,352 of ML783653.1, forward strand.
TCCCATCATATTTATTTTATCCTGCCATGAGACGTCGCTTGGGTGTGCGAGAGTTTTTTTCTTGAAGAGAAACAAGCTCGAGACCCAATTCTTTATACCCTGACCTCGTTGGGGACATGCATTAAGACGACAAGGAGAAGACTGCTCTGATACCACTGATCCATATTTTATGAGAAGAAAGAAATGAATACTGATTATTAAAATATTCTTAACACATAATAACAGAGATACAGTAAAATTTATTTTCTGTTCAATAAGTAAATAAGCTGAAACTGTAAAATGCAGCGGAAAACAAGATTGTTGGAACGGTGGCGACTTATCTCTGAGAAGAGATGTGACGATTGCGCTCATTCACAAGAAGAGTATTACAATGAGGATTTGAAGGCCATTTTACAATAAAAAGGAATGTCAAAAACCCTAGACATCCAAAAACCTAACCCTAGGAGATGAAGCACCAAATGTCATGTGGGCCCCATTTGAGTAAGTTAGTACATCAACTTCTCAGGGTCATAACGTTTGCATATGATCTCCATTTTTAGCGCACGATAGCTCGTTGGAAAGGTATATTCGAGGAGATCCATTTTGGAGGATTAATTAGAGCCTTTGTATTTTATTGAAAAACTTGATCTAGAAAAAATTTCATTCAGGCCCTCAATATGGCCCTAGAAGTTAAAAACTGCTAAAAATAGTAAATTGCCAAAATTGCTAGAAAATTATTTTGAGCGAGTTGGAAAAGGTGGGTGGCCATTGGTATACACCTGGATCAATATACATTTGGATGGAACGTGGATGTTCCATTTATTTTTTGGAATAACTGTTATATATATGTATCTTTATTTGACTTCCTTTCACTTCTATTAGATATTGAATTACGTATACCTACATAATCCAATCTATATACATGTATCGTATTGTTCATGTTGGGTTTATTGATTTGCATGTAGCTAAAAAATTTATATATATGCTACAGAATTGAATCTCTATATATGTATGTATGTTACAAAAGATAAATAGTCACTTTATGACTCATAGATATCTCAACATGGAATTATATATTCTAGTTATAAATCCTGAGAAAGGGAAAATTAAGAAATTCAACATTATTATACAAAGTCTTAAACTCTCGAGATTACCATATACAGTAGCATATTTATTAAGTACCATAAAACCATAGAATATTTGAATATTTCATGCTTTGAAAGAAGAATGAATACTTTGATAATTCCATAGCAATGGGTGAAATCAGGGTTCTCTCTCATTATTATTGAAGATATGAATATACAAAGTAGACCATGAGAAAACGTAGGAAAACAAGAAGAAAATATAGAATTAAAATATTAGGAAATAATTTGTATATCAATGCAAATTAACAGTGTTAAGCTCTAAATATGCCTTAGGAACCTGATAACCCTGTTTACTTATTTAGGGGTTTTTGTTACAGATGGGTATTTTATACCTGATATATTCTTGTTTTTTAAAGAATTTTTTAGGATCACCATAGAAATGATCGATTATAGAGGTTGTCCATTGTGGAATCTAAAGTGATTCTTCTCCTACCTTTTGATATGTGTTTCCAAAATTATTAAGCTTACGATTTTCCTAAAATACAATACATATCAAATTCATAATGAAATAAGAAGAGGTGTCACATGATAATAATGTATACCTTTTTATATATATATATAGTTAATACACGTCATTTTTTCCAATGTTCTTTTGAATAAGAGAATCTAGATAAGGAATCTTCAAGTGGAACCCGAGCACCTTTTATGAGGAATACAACTTCCTTTCAAAATCGTAATATTTTGAATTCAACCTACAAAGGGAAAATGAGGAAGAATATTAAATTGGATATATAAATACATTGTTTCCTTCAGAAAAAACTTTGAAAAGAGTAAAATGAGAAAACAAAAAATAAGGATATCATCAAGGAAACTTTTCTCTAGTGTAAAACAAGGTCGGGTCATCCTTTCCTTTAAAAGATGAATATAGCCTGTGATGTGAGAGGAGAAGTGGCCTCGTGGTAAACTGATGAGTTCCCTTGCAGTTCAAGGAGAGACCCATCATTAGTTTTGTAACCAAATAAGTTAAATTTTTGAAGAAATAAGTAGAGGAAGACAATACGACTAATAAAAAATTATGATAAATAGCGAAGACAAAAAACGAAATAAAAATATACTATTTCAAAACATAGATTAACCTGACAATAAATTATTATCCCTTGGGTTGCAGAAGGAGAGGATTACCATTATTATGAGAGCTTATTACAAAGCTAACCCTCCTTCCTGGAACAATTTACCTTTCTAGTAACTAAATGGTTAAAACAAACTCTAATAGTGAAAACTACCTTGCTTCTTGCTACAAAACTTGAACCGAGTCTTTTATTGTAATTTTGGATTTCCTTTCCTGTAAGGATTATTCCCAACACATTTGTGCATAACAAGGTCGACACCATGGCTATTACGAAGATTCCCTTTAATTTAACCATAGAATATTTCCTGTGACGAAGAAGCGACATAAAATCTCTTTTGAAAACAAGTGAAAAATGAATAAGGAGAGTTTTCTGCAAAGTCTTCTTGTTCAATCAATGATAGCCCTCAAGCCCCTCAACCAACCATAAACAGAATATTAAATGCTAAGCCATGTGACACTCCTTGTTTAGAACAATGGTATTTCTTAGTGCCCTGATGGAATAGACCTGTACGTACTAAATTTTACTAAAAACTCAGACACGTCCCCTTCCCTCGAAAATCGAGGACCAAACTGATAAGAAACGAACTTAATGAACAAATTAAAGTTTCACCAAGTTTTAGGTTGGTCAATGATGCCACTTACTAGGTTATGGTGTTCATTTATAAGGCCCTTTTATAATAACTTATATCCTCGATCTAAACCTTAACAAAGTCGCAAGGCTTCTTTTCAAAGGTTATTAGATTTGGGTGTTTGTTTAAAAAGGATATAAGGGTGGACACCTTTTATAATATTAAAATAAATCCTTTATTTTGATAATCAATTATCATATAGTAGCAACACTTTAGTGGATTAAAAAGAGACAATAATAAGTTTTGATAATTTTGTATCTAACCTTTTAAGAACATATCTAATTACGTATTTTCAAGGTAAGAATTGATGAAGAACAAATCCATATTTTTAAACTAACAATTTTTTTTATATGGAAATTTGGGTATGTTATATATGGTGTCAAAGTTATAGGTTACAACACTTAGGTCTAAGGGAGAAACTAGAAAATTATCATGTTAAATGAAAAATATAAAAACCATATTTTTTACGGTTGTGTCAAAATGTTTTTGTAACAATGTCAGTGTAGAATGGCGACATAAGTCTTGAAGGTATTAATAATCAAGAACCTCCTAGGAACACAAAACATTAGAATGAAAGTATTTATGCAACCTAGGTACTAGAAACAACTAGGAATCTTATAGTGGAACTACAAATATTCAAAGTTGATAATGAAAAATTAAAGAAATAACATGAAGATTAACAGGAAATTAATAAGATGTTTTTACTGAGCATAGCAAAAAAAAAAGATCCCAAAGAAAAATGAAGTGGACGAGGAAGTTATTAAAAACACTTCAAAGGATTCTAGCCATGGAACAGAAAAAGAAAATAACTTTTCTAATGACACGCATATGACAAAGTTGATTTCTCTTGTTTATACTGAGTTTCTTGTCGTCTGATTGCTTGACAGCCTTTGTTTATTTTGAGTCTGAGTTTCTTAGCCTTATCCTTAACCTGACAGTGTTTCATTACATATACATAGGTTTTTTCCTGACATTCGCGTACATATGTGTGTTGTCATTTTGTAGGAAGCGTATATACGGGATTTTCCCTTGAACGGTTATGTACACCATTCTTGTATGCTTGGTTGCTGAGTTTGATGTTTGTTGGGAGACTTTTGATGGTTACTGAGTCTTCTTAGGTCTCTATTATGATCGTTAAGTTCCTGCAAAGTGATAGGAAACCTTTCTTTGGTTTAATTTTTGGGCAGTTTCTTTCTCATCATCCTTTTCGTTGATTTTCCTTGTATCTTGGGCTGGGTGTTTTCTTCTTGATATCCTACTTGGTTTGTATCTGTTTACATACAGTAGAATCTTTATATCAAGTTGTTGTTCATTCCTTGCATTTTCATTCTTTTATATTGAAAATACAAAAATAATAAACACTTTTCATTGTTGGCATTTGATCTTTGGGTTCTTATCATCAATCTTAGTACATGTATGGAAAGATTGCATCTTATTTTGAATTGAAGAATTAAATTGAAAAATGCATTTTGAAAATCTTATCATTAATTGGGAATTGAATTTAGGACTTTGCATTTTATTCATATTCATTTATTTTACTTTTTGAGGTATAACATCATCATTTTCACTATCACACCTTTTTGAGTAAACAAGGACACTAAAAGCAATGTTGATAAATTAAAATTGATTAGAAACGATTTTATTTTTTAGGGTGCACAAAGTAACTTAGGATTTAGATCCTTGGACTAGGATTTTGTGAGTAAACTTCTCTAAGGCTATTAAATCAACATATGTGTTTGATTAAGGAAGTGGTGAAATCCATTGTATAATTGGTGACATCAGGAGGCTCCACTTACACTGGATTTAAGCATGAGGTCACGTGAGGTTGGTTGAGGGGATATCCCCCCAATACCTTCTTAGCGTTATATATCTTTTTGGGGATCTATTCATATATGGGGATCTTGCTAGTACCTTTACCTCTGTGAGAGGAAGTGATTTCAAGGTTTTGGGCTTTGTTACCCTGCCCATACGGTGGACCTGACTTACAACTGTTTGTCTGCGCATCAGTTATATCGTGGTTTCTTAGTTTCTTAACATAGGTACCACATAGGTTACTTGAAGGGGTTATTTTGTAGGTACGTTGGGTCAGATAAGGGTCAGACAACACAGAGCCTTTATGGAGGATTACCTCTCCAGGGGGATCTAACCAATTGGTTTTTAATCCCACGAGGGCCCTTGTAACTGATTTTGATACCTCCAATCTTTTACAGAGAGTCTCAGGCCCCTCTTGGTTGAGGCATACCTACTTTAGGGAGGGAGGCCCCTTTCAACCACTTTATCTTGTTTGTGTGCATATTGGAATTTTGCTTATTCTGGTGTGCTCTTTCATTATTAGTTGACCTTAGGATTTTGTATTGCGACATGAATTTTCATTATTATGGATAGTGAAGTCCCTTTCACTCCCTCATTTGGTGCTACCTCCCCCATGGAATTCACTCATTTCATGGGGACTAATTCGTCCATGTTTCATAATGGTATACAAAATCATGATACTCAATAAATACCTTAGGTATCTAATCATATTCCTCTTGATATGCCAAATATACCTTCACCCTTTCCATCCTCTCCCTCACCTGGTTATATGAATCCTAGTTTTGGATCTGGGGGCATGATGACTCCTTTTTCTACATCTTCGTTTGATGGGATTCATATCCATCAACCGACTCTCACAGTGGGAGGTTGGAATATCTCTTCTTAGAGATCCAAACCTAGCTTCACTTTTCTAGGAGCAAGTGCTCAAATGGGTAGTTATTCTACTTATTACACCCTATCCATATATCCTTCGTCCACTATGCAAGTTCCTAGAAACACTTTTCCCATGACGAACCTCCATCTTCCCTTTAGTATTTCATATGAAGGGAGTCTGTTTTATAGTATGGGAAATCCCCTTCATAGAGTTCCTTTGTCTGAGGGAAACATATACCCTCACCTAAGTAACCCTTCTCATGTCACTTTCTCTTTGCAAGCAACTTCTTTGGTGAATATTCCCTTACAACCCTTTATGAATCAGTTTGGAGGAGGATACTTTCCTATCAGACAAGGCCATGGATTATACCAAAACCCTTACTGGCCCGAAATTTCTTAAAACCAGTCTTTCCCAGAACCTTGGTCTCAAATTCCGCAACCAAACGTCTCTAGTCCAGTCACTGCAAGTCATACTGGTATTATATCACCAACCTCTACTAGTCATGTTGGAGATTGGTCCATAACCTATGCAATTCATGTTGAAGACCAACAACCATCCGCTCCAAGTCATGCTTGGGGAAAAAATATAGTCATTACTAATCACATTGCACATACATCACCGACCTCTAGTAGTCATGTTAGGAATTCATCACCAACCTCTACTAGTCATGTTGGGGATTCATTATCAACCTCTACTAGTCATGTTGAAGGTTCGTCACCAACCTCTACTAGTCATGTTGGGCATTCATCACCAACCTTTGCAAGTCATGTTGGATATTTTCTACAAGCCTCTGTGAGTCATGCTTGGAGCATGTCACCAGCCACTACAAGTCATGTTGAGGGCATTCATATGATTGATAATCCTAGACATGCAAGAGGTAATCCCAAGTTCCTTTGTAGTCTTTGTGTTAGCACTAAGAGTCACCCTTAGATTGCAAGAGGATAAGCCCAATACCCATCAAAAATTTTGTGTAGGTAGGTTTATGAATGGAGGTCAAGTGGACAAAGCGCAGTACGAGAATATTTTAACACGGAAACTGGACAAACAATGCATAGGGAAATGAGGTCCTCATTATCTTCATTCAATGCTTTAAGGTTAAAGGTGAGTAGAAGGAAGACTTAGAGAGAAAGGTGGACAAGTCTGCCATGGGCATCTGGCTTTCAAGCAACTTGGTGAAGGTAAACTCAGGCACAAGAGAACTCTTGAACTTAATTTTTAGAAATATATCACAGTTGCATAATAATCAAACATCCATTACTATGCAACTACAAAAACTCATCTGTATCCTCCATGCATGATCATTTCAGCATAAGAGGGAAAAAGGCAACAAGGAAATTACTGAAACATGTCACAACAACATTATAATCAACCCTGCATTACAATACAACTACAACCCTCGTCTGGATCCTCCATGCACGAGTGTTTCATTAAAGATTTAAACAAGATGATGAAAGAAGATGAATTCTATTAATGCGAAAGTCTCAGATCTCATACAAAACCAGAGAACAATTTTGTTATCAAAATATTACAAAAATAAGGATCTTTGATCAACTAGTTGATGACCATAACAAAATACTGAACTAATCTATTTATACTTAAATCAGTCCACAACTTCCAGTAGTGTGATCTGGCCCTCCCATTCAAAGATTTTCGTCTGTGAAACCTTCTGTCATACTGTGTGTGTATTCTTCTGTCAGATGCAAACTCAGATCAGCATGGACCTGCAAGAAAAACCGTCCATCACAGTACCTTGGGCTGATAACTCTGTCTTCTTAGCCATAATTTCCATGCTTTCTATTTATGGACTGAGCTAAGGTTTCAACTACCAGTCCCTGCTCATTAACTGAATCCTCATCGGGATTGGAGCATGGATGGACGATTAGCGGGTGACCACCTGTTGCTATAGGATACAATATTATATGCAGACATGATTTCGGGCCACGGGAAGCCGTTTAGGCCCACATCACTTTCGTGCCTGAAATGTACCCTCTTCTGCCTCGTAGCCTCCCCATAAAACAATGGTTAGGATTTCGACCTGCCTTTGTATTTTAACGTCCGCACATCTTGTGGCGTCGAAGTGATTGGAGGCCATTGATCTGATCATGACCTGTCATCTCGGTGCGTCGACTATTTTAGTGCACCCGCCAAAGATTTTATATTCATGTGAACTTTGGAATCCTTCCAACTACACTTGGAGATAGTGCTACATCAAATTTATCAAGGGATCACGACCACTGCAGACTGCACCTGCTTGCTCGTCTGAGTTCATAGATGTTATTCATGACTATGGACAATTTTATGTGATAACACTTTGCAAAGGATTTCACCTTACTCGTTTGTGCCCTGCTACTGTTGTGGTACAAGAATCTTGTTCCTTTATTGGGGGCCCTTCGGGTCCTAAGTCATCTTTGGTTTCTCAACCTTCTTTGGTCGATAAATCGGTCATGCCGATGCAATATTCGGCTAACACCGCCCTTCTTTTTGGAGGTGATTTGTTACTTTACCTTGTTGTCTCGCATCATGTTCAACCAGCGGTTGTGTCGATGCAATATTCGACCAACACCACTCCTAATTTTGTGGGTGATGCATCATATTCAACCAATGGTTGAAGAATTTGTCATGCCGATGCAATATTTGGTCAATCCCACTCTTCTTTTGGAAAGTGAAAATCCTAAGGAATTGACATTATCGATGTAATATTCAGTCAATCCCACTCTTCTTTTGGAGGGTGATGCATCCTTCGACCATGTCCTTAGCATTTCTATTCCTATACCTTATGAACAAGGAAGCATCCTACTCTCTTTGAGCATTCTCCCTCCAAGTCCTAGGGTGGTTTCCTTTGATTAGAATGATCTTGTAGAGCCTTGGATTCCTTCTTCTACACCCTTCCAGATAAGGGGCATTCTTCGATATATTGTAGATAAGGTAACCTTTGCAAGTATTTTATCCTCCTCAACTTGGAAATATTTGGGTTTTTGCAAGCTTGTGTCAGTTATATGTGAGTTGTTGAGTTTCGACAGAAGTCCTACACAGGAGCCTTGGCCTCCCCCATTATATGCTACTTAGAAAAACATCCTTCGATTATTTTTTAAGCTCTTTTCCGACTCTCTCAAAAAGAGAAAATATTGCCGAGTGAACTCGTCTCTTTCACACTCATTAATTGGATTTGAAAGGACAACTATTTAGTGTAACTTTAACCCTTTTTTGGACCGTGTAGACTAATTTCAAAAAATGAATACTTTATTCACCTGTGGCTAGAAGAGTTTTCCTGGGTATTGTTGTTAGACATCAAAATTTATCATTTCGATAATGTTCCATTATCATTATCATAAGTGTCGCAAGTTTCGCAAACATTGTATTTTTGTCTTGCATGTTTCGCATTATGGAAAACACCATAAGAACATTGGATACACCCTCTAAGACATGTTTGAAAAGGAAAACACATTATTTCGAAATCTTATACATTATTTTTCCTTGGGAAATTATCATCTTAAACAAATTTTTGGAGATCATTGCTCCCCTGCTCACTTGCAGAGAGCGCTAGTTCTCCTTGTACACTTAGTAGGGAGCACTATAGCACTCTGTTTCCATCTTTGAGGGAGCATCGATTGCTCGAGATATTCTTGTTGGATTACTGAGAGGGGGGGTGAATCAGTAATAGCGTAATTATAATCCTTTTTCTCCAAATAATCCAAGTGTTATATCAATGTAGAATTATTATCCAAAAATGAGCAATAAGAAATGAACAATCACACACATACACAATACACCAGTATTTTACATGGAAACCCAAATCGGGATAAAACCATGAAATGATTTATCTTATATGTCTTGAAGAATTACATTCATTGGAAGCACCAACTTCCTTTGTTTTCTAGCTGCAACTGGAAGGAGGATCTAACCCCCTAGTTTCTTAGGCTAAAACCTGAGGGAAGCTCCAACTCCCCAATTCTTTGGCTACAACCAGAAGGAGGCTACAACCCCCTATGTTCTCAGGCTACAACCAAAAGGTGGCTACAACCACCTATCCTTGCCCCCTCCAACCGCCCTGAAGTAGAAGTAAAATGATGGAACCACTCTCACACTATCACTGTGAGATATACCTCTGTAAACATGTACCCATAAACCTGAACCATGCATCAACCTGTACCTCAACCTGTACCATAAACAAGTGCATCAACCATGCACCAACCCGTACCAAACAATCTGTAATCAACTTGTACCATAAACAAGTGAAACCAACCATGTACCAAGTATGTACCAATCATGTGTTAAGTACTCATCAACTATGACTCATCAATATGTACCAACATCATCAACTATACACCTCATGTATGTGTCAACTCATCAACTACTTGTCTCAACCATGTACCCAACTTGTACCTTAACCAAAAGTCCTCATCAATTTCATTATCCAAATATAATTTTTAACTCTATGATAGACCTGGTGTATATGATCACATACCTGCAAACCTTTCTTAACTTTAACAGCAAGAGACTAGCATTTTCATCAAATGTTTCTTTAGTCTCACAAGACTAGTTTTGGATTAGTCAACAAACCTAACTTGAAATAATCATAACTTTGTAACTATAATGAATATATATATGAAACTGATACAAAATGTTCTTCAGTGTTTTTTGTACAATTCCTGTAGGTGTCACTACTTGGAACCTCTCAGAAAAGGAGTTATGGAAAAAATGGCACACCTTGTTGAATTTTGGCTTTTTCTAGAGAGAGACCTTGAAGAGCACGCCCCGCACGGAATATTTTTTGAATTGATATGAAACTATTACACAACATACTAAATACTATACTATAACCAAAATAGTTTTCTTACTGAATTTGGATCTGTTATGAATAAGTTATGACGTTTTTACCCGAAACACTTGTTTTTGACAAGATTCAGGACTAGCCACAAACCTTATTTTCCACGAAGTGTAACTCCAAAAATACAACGACCCACAAGATGAATTTTTTGATAAAGATACTTGGATATGTTTTCTCAATGGAAAATAAATTTCATGGTCTGAATCATTCTATAAAACAATTTATTGCGAAAATGGTGAGATGACCTGAACAAAACATACCTTAGAAAGCATCATCAAAAACATTTATCCTTCCTTGAATTATGGCCCTCTTTTCTTCACTTTCCTTAGAAATCTAGATTATATATCCTTTGGTTACCTAATACACCTATAGGTATTCAATATGCTCAAGTTTATCTAAAATGAGAGAGCCTTGCCTCTTATTTATACTCTCCAAGTAGTTTCCTTAAAAACATCTTCTAGGTCACTTTGCCCACTTTCCTTATTTTAGGGTTAACCCACTTCTAATTTCTACATTAAATTTATCATTTAAATAATTTATTTTGCATTCACTTTGAATTATAGTACACTCATCATTTCACTTTATTACTTACCTTCTAAAATCTCTTAAACCACTTTGACTACTTTGACCTTTTGGGGCTTCTAGATGACATAAGAGGGTCCTCCAACTTTGTAAGGCCATAAGTCTCAAACTGTGAGGAGTTATGTGACGTTCCACATACCACAAGAAATGGAATGACATGTAATATGCATATAGAATAGTATTACCTTCAAATGTAGCAAAAAACATACTTTTATCCATCAAACAAACTTGGGTCCATTACCCAAACTTGGGTTCTCAAACTTCACATGGTCATAACTCTCTAACCGTGAGGAGTTATGTGACATTCCACATACCACCATAAATGGCATGACAAGAACTATCCATCTAGGATAGTTTCCCTGAAAAATTCACTTTCCTTCATATCATTATTCCACAATTAATCATGGGTTCTCTTACTCCGCAAAGAGTCTTCCTGTGAGGGCTTTCACCATAAGGGGACCACTTTGGAGTTCATCCATATTTACTTCTTATCAACCATGGAAAGACAATAATGAGTCATATTTAAATAAAACAATATTGGGTCCATTACCCAAACCTTTGTGCTGCGGGGCTTTCTTCAAGGGTTGACATCAATGACAACCAACCTTAATCAACAATCTCCCCCTTTGGCATTGATGGCAACACTCTGATGCAATACTGAAATCATATCACTCATGATCCCCCTGGAACCACACCTCTATCCTATGCATGTGATAAATCTGATCCCCTTGGAACCATGCCTCTATCTTCTACATCTGATAAATATCTCCCCCTTTGTCGTCAATGGAAAAGGTATCTTTCCATCTGGGGTTGCTCCCCCTGACTGAACTATCCTCTTATGGTTATTTCTCATGTAAATATAAGACATATAAGATAAGCATTCAAAAATAATTCATTTTGGAGTAGAAATAACTCCAAGTCTCTAGCGAAGATATTCAAAGGATTCCCGTGGAAGTGGTTTTGTGAAGATGTCTGCCAATTGTTATTTTGTTCCCACATACCCAACTCTGATATTATTTTCTACAACCTGATCCTGTAGAAAGTGATACTTTATTGGAATGTTCTTCGTCTTGGAGTGCATCACCGGGTTTTTCGAGATATTGATGGCGCTTGTATTATCACAATAGATTGGAATGGGCTCATCATACTCAACCTGTATATCTGTCAGAGTTTGTTTCATCCAAAGAACATGTGTACAACATGATGTTGCTGCAATATACTCTGCCTCGGCTATAGATAAAGATATTGATGATTATTTCTTTCTTAGCCATGATACTAAACACTCACCCAAGTAGAACGTTGCTCCACTAGTGCTTCATCAGTCATCAATACAACCTGCCCAATCTGCATCTTTGTAGGCAATAAGTGATAGATCCTTTCCTTTTGGATACCATAATCCAAACTCTTATGTTCCTTTGAGATATCTGAAAATCCTCTTCACTTCTAACACATGTGACTCCTTTGGTGCTACTTGAAATCATGCCACATGTCCAACTTCCTGCATTACATCTTGTCAGGATGTTGTCACATATAGTAGGTTGCCAATCATTGACCTGTATTTCCTTTGATCTGTAGACTTCAAATCATCACCTTTGCTCAACTTGCAACTGGTTTGCATGGGAGTGATAACTAGTATGCAATCTTCCATTCCAAACCTATTTAGCATTTCTCTGATATACTTGGTCTGATAAGTAAAGATTCCTTAGTTTCTTTGACGTATATGAAGTCCCAAAAAGAAGGATAGTTCTCCAAGTAACGACATTTCAAATTCATTCTACATATCTTTTGAAAATTTCTGGCTTACCCTGTCATCATCACTACCAAAAATAATATCAACATAAACTTCAATTAATAAAATATTACCTTCACTTACCTTGATGTAGAGGTTGTTTTCTACACTTCCTTTTCTGAACCCTGCCTGTTGCAGATACTTATCCAATCTAGAGTACCATGCTCTAGAAGCCTATTTTATACCATACAGGGCCTTCTTTAATTTACACACATAATATGTGTTCTCTGACAACTGAAATCCTTCTGGTTGTTCAATGTAGACTTCTTATTCAAGTTCCCCATTCATAAAAGATGATTTTATGTCCATCTGATATACTTTAATATTTTTGGAGCATGCAAGGGCTAAAAGCAACCGGATTTCTTCCATTCTGGCAACTGGGGCAAATGTCTATTCAAAGTCGATTCCTTCAATCTGTTCATATCCTTTACATACCAATCTATCTTTGTTCCTTGTAACTTATCAATTTTCATTTAATTTATTCTTGAAAACCCATTTTGTGCTAATCACATTCTTATTCTTTGGTCTTGGAACCAGTTCCCTAGTGTCATTTTTCTCTATTTGATCCAATTATTCATTCATGGCCTTATTCCAAAATTCATCCTTGTTGGCTTCTTCAAAACAATTTGGTTCAATTGTAGATAAGAGTTCTAGGTGTTTTTGTTCTGGTGAACGAATTTTTCTTCTAGTCTCAACTCCTGCATCTTTGTTTCCAATAATATGATCTGAAGGATGATTCTTCTGTACTCATTTTCTAGGTGTCTTTGGAAATACTTGTTGAACTTGCTCTTTTGTTTCTGTCTCCATTGATTTGTTTTCTTCTTCCTTTGATTTTGGTCTGCCTGTTTCATCAATTGTTATGTTGATCCTTTCCACAACTTTGTTCAATCTTAGATTGTAACACTTGTATGGTTTCCTTGTACTTGAGTAACCAACAAGTACTTTGTTGTCCACATGAGAGTCAAACTTTCCCATTCTGCCATCTTCTCTTTTGATATAGCATTTTCTTCCAAAAACTCTGAAGTGCTTCACATTTTCTGGTCTTCCCTTCCATAGCTCGTAGGGCATTTTATCAGTGTTGTTTCTGAGCATTAATCTGTTTTGAAAGTGAACTATTGAATGCACTGCCTGTGTCCAAAATATATCTATCAATTTGGAATCCATTAGCATTGTTCGATCCATTTCCTATATTGTTATGTTGTTTCTTTCAACAACTCCATTCTGTTGAGGTGTCCTAGCAACGGATAATTTCCTTTTTATTCCATGACTGTTGCAGTAGTCTATAAATTCCTTTGAAGTGAACTCTCCTCCATTATCAGATCTCAATTATTTGATTCTTGAATCCATCTCATTTTCAACCATTTCCATGTAGATCTTGAAGTTTTCAAAAGCTTTTGACTTGTTCTTGAGAAAACAAACTGCAATCATTCTTGTATAATCATCAACTAATAACATAAAGTATCTCTCACCTTTTAATCCCTTTGTTGTAGTTGGTCCAACTAGATCAGTATGCACAATTTCTAGTGTTCTTCTTGTTGAATATTCCTTTGATTTGAACTTGGTCTTTATTTGCTTTCCTTGATGACAATGGTTGCATAAATTGTTGGTTGGTTTCGTGATCTGGGGCATTTCTATGACTGCTTCTCTTTTGCTGACTTTGACAAGGTTATCAAAATGCACGTGACCCATTCTTTTGTGCCATAGCCAACTTTCATCTTCCTTTCCTAGACAACACTTTTCATTTCCAATTTCACTTAACACATATATGTTGTTTGAATTTCTTGCAGTTGTACCAACCAATTTCCCTGAACCTTCTCTTCTTATCTCACACTTTTGTGAATCAAAAGGAACTTTATGACCTTGGTCACACATTTGACTCACTTAGAAGATTATGTTTCATATCTTCTACTAGTAGAACATTTTGTGCCTTTTTATTCTTGTTCCCAATTCGGACTTTGCCTTCTCCAATGATTTTGGTTGAATTATCATTTCCGAAGGAGACTGATCCATTTATTTCCTTTCGCAATGTAAGAAATTTGTCTCTATCACCTGTCATGTGTTTTGAACACCCATTGTCAACATACCAGCAATGTTTCTTCTACTTATCCTGTAGAGCGAATGTGCATTCTTCATTGCTATACTGGTCTTTCTTTCTTATCCATTTTGTTTTCTGAGGTTATTTTCTATGACTGTTGTTATTCTGTTGAGGTTCTTTAGGAGGGATTGTCATTCTACAATTTTTGGCCACGTGTCCAAAATTGTTACATTTGTAACATTCCTCTTCAGTGCTCAAAGATTCAAACCTGTTGTAACTTCTTCTTTGTGTTTTACTAGGTATTCTTGAGTAACCCCTTTGTGTATGACTCTCAAAGTTGTTATTGTTCTTGTTGTTAGCTCTACAATTCATAGTTTTATGTCCAAAATTATTACATGCATAATATAAACCAAAAAATATAGTTTGATTCCCGGGAGTTGAACATCTTCTAAAATAAGGTGCTCTTATGAATCCTTCTTCTTCTTCAGGCCTATACTTCTATTGTTGATTTTGAAATTTGAATCTTCTCAGTGGAGGAGTCTCCCTGTAATCTTCCTTGTACATCTTCCTATCCCCTTTGATCGTTTCTACATAGCATTTTGGATTTGTTTCTTGCTCTGTTGTTTTGGAGCTTGATCCCTTTTCTGTCTGATTGTATCCAAGTCTAGACTTGTCAAGATGATATTTTTTATTGTTGATAATGTCATACAAAACTTTTGAGCTATTCTCCATATTTTTCTTTTGAATATCCTTTCTTAGTGTAACAATCTCTGCTTCCAAGTTTCCAATGATCTTGTCCTTTTCTTCTAGTTGTTCTTTGAGTGCTTCTTCAATTATTTTATCTTCTTCTATTTGAACCTTCAATCTTGTGATCATTTTTTCTAGTTCTCGAGTGTCCTTTTTCTTGTCTAGTTCTGCTTGTAGTTTCTTGTTTTTCTTCTTTTCTCTTCTAATAACTTATATGGAACACATTAATTCTTCGTGATAATCAACTTCTGCCTCTTCAATTTCGTCTTCAAATTCTTCATATCCTTCTTCGACTTCTTCATATTCTTCTTCGGAGTCTTCTTTGTTAGAATGTTTTACTACCATGAATAGAACTCTTCCTGTCTCACTGTCACTGATTTCATCTTCATCTAATGATGAGATGTCTTCTTTTATGCATAAGCTTTTCTTGAAATATTTCTTTGTTGTTTTGTTTTCCCTTTATATGTGTGTTTTCCTTTTGAGTAACCTTCATCATTTATATTTTTCTTATGAGGACAGTTTTAGAAAAATGACCAATACCATCACAATTAAAACAAATTAAAGGAAGGTTACCTCTATACCTACCATTGGTTCCGTTGTTCAGTCTTTTGACAAAGTTGGCCACTTCTTCATCATCTTTTGAGACGTCATTGTTGTTGCTATATTCTTCTTGTTCCTTTTTCTTTTTCTTTGATCTCTTGGATTCTTTGAAGGCTGCTTCTTTTACATCTAGATTTTCCTATTCAATTCTCATTTCGTATGCTGTGAATATTCCATGCAGTTCATCCATGATTATTGAGTTTAGATCCGATCTTTCTTCTAGTGCTGATATATTAGGGTTGAATCTCATAGGAAGAGATCTTAGTACCTTTTGAACAATTATAGATTCTTCGATTTCTTCTCCCAATCCTATGATTTTACTCGTTGTTTCATCAACTCTTAAGAAATAGGCTGCAATATTCTCATCTTCCTTCATTTTTATTTGTTTGAACTGACCTCTGTAAGTTTTCATTTTTGTTGCTTTGAATTTTGTATCTCCTTCATAAATATTTCAAAGCTTGTCCCAAATCTCTTTTGCAGATTTACAATGTGAAACTTTGGTGAATATTGTTTCACTGAGACCATTCAAAAGTGCATTTGTAGCTTTGGAATTATTCTGACTATGTTTCACTATTTTTTCATTTGTTGGTGGAACTGTTGGTACTGTGTATCCATCTACAATTGATTGTCAAATTTCAAACCCCTGTTCTTGTATATATGTCTTCATCCTTATGCTCCAAAAAGCATACTTCTATCCATCAAAGTGTGGAATTCCATTTTTATATGAGTTAGTACTCTCCATGATCTACCTTTCAGTGGTTAAACTGATTTCTGAAGGACCCTTCTCTGATACCAATTGTTGGATTACTGAGAGAGGGGTTAATTAGTAATAGCGTAATTATAATCCTTTTTCTCCAAATAATCCAAGTGTTATATCAATGTAGAATTATTATCCAATACTGAGCAATAAGAAATGAACAATCACACACATACACAATACACCCGTGTTTTATGTGGAAACCCAAATTGGGAGAAAACCACAAAATGTTTTATCTTATATGTCTTGAAGAAATACATTCATTGGAAGCACCAAGTTCCTTTGTTTTCCAGCTGCAACTAGAAGGAGGCTCTGAACCCCTAGTTTCTAAGGCTACAACATGAGGGAAGCTCCAACTCCCCAATTCTCTAGCTACAACCAGAAGGAGGCTACAACCCCCTATGTTCTCCAGCTACAACCAAAAGATGGCTACAACTACCTGTCCTTGCCCCATCCAACCTGTCTGAAGTAGAAGTAGAATGATGGAACTACTGTAACACTATCACTATGTGATATACCATTGTAAACATGTACCCAATAAACCTAAACCATGCATCAACCATGCATCAACTTGTACCTTAACTTGTAATCAACCTGTACCATAAATAAGTGTATCAAGCATGCACCAACTTGTACCAAACAATCTGTAATCAACTTGTACCATAAACAAGTGAAACCAACCACATACCAAGTATGTATCAATCATGTGTCAAGTACTCATCAACTATTACTCATGAATATGTGTTGGCGATGGAAGTCACTCCTGGATTTCTTTCAGGAGCAGAGCCCGACGCCCATCATTTTTATGTCACGGTGGTTTTTAATAGGTGATCAAATGGATAGAGACTCAGGAAGATATTACTCTAACTCAGAGACCGTGTCTGGCATGTGAGAAACAAAGGAGGTCTTGATCTAACTTCAGTCAGCGGGTTGATTAAAAGGTGAACATGTGGAAGACTTGATAAGAAGAGTGAACAAACTACTTCAGACAAGAGGCTTTCAGTAATTCGTAGAGGAAAAACCCCGAATGCGAGATCCTCTGGTTCAAGGCTTCGAGATACTGAAAAAGGGACTTGACTGGATTCTCCAATTCCAAGTCATTCAGTGTTAGGAAAATCACAAGGACTGATCAGAGACAGTGCGACTGTTAAAGTGATCAAACTCTACATCATCCTATAACAGCTACAACTCGACTGGATTCTCCAATTCCGAGCTGCTCTAACACAGTTTGAACAAAGACTCGAATGAAAATGACATTCATAAGGCAAGAAGTCTCTAGAGTTCATAAATAACCAGAGATAACAATGCTTCATTAAAGCTTTACAACCAGGATCCTCGCTCAACCATCGATCCTTTACAAAATGGCGAAAATGCCTACATATACTCAAAAAAAACAACAACAGCAAAAACAAGATGCTGCATTAAGAGCATTGCGTCTGCAAGTCTTCTGACAGTCTGCGCATGCAGACTAGACGATTGCGCTTATGACAGAAGCCATCTTAACTGCACATGGCTCCAGTAAGGGGATTAGATGATCCATTAAATGTCGATCTAGCGTGTGCAGAACTCCTCCGGCTGCTCGAGAAATTGGGCCTGGCTTCTCTAGAAGAATGGGTACATAGGACCCTCCTGAGCAGACTGCTGGTCAGACCCTCCATGCCTTACATTTAAGGAGTGAGGCGAGGTTTCAACCACCTTCTCCTATCTTCATTTATTTTGAGCAAAAACCAAGCTCGAGGACGGGCCCGATGGCAACTGGAAGTCACGACGGACCTCCCTGCGTAGCTCTTTTCTTTCGCCCCCCAAGTGACCACGGGCTGTGACCCTATGCCTAGCTTTAAGGGCACTTTCGGCGTTTTGGGATTCGCGGATGAGAAAAGAGCGGGTCTCTTTTCCTTCAAAATCGCGATGGGCAAAATACCGGGAAACCCTGACGGTCGCCGCGTGTTCCTCCACTGATCGGAGGGTTCTGAATTGATTCAGCAATGCTGCGGGCCCCGGTGGCCACATGATAACACAAACACCTCTCCTCCGGGCTTGCTCTTTTACGACCAGGCGCCAAAACCGTAGGCCCGGCTTAGAAGAGCGTTGATCGACACTTCAGGGTTCAAGGTTTCGGGATGTAAAATGGCGTGGAGCGCTTACCGCTCGAACTCCCGAATGCCGATATGGCGTGGATGCGTGTCGTGCGTCCTTCAGATGAACGACCCAGATAGTACTCTATTATATAGGGGGCTCCCCCCATTTGCAGGCTCGCTTGATGTGACCTAGGGCTAAGACCCTGGGCTAGGCACCAAAGGCACTTTCGGAGCTTCACTGATCGGCGATTTCAAATGCAATGAACGGAAAGCTCCTTGTCTCCCGAATCACCGATCCCTGATACGCTAACTGGCTTCCACCTGTCCCAACGAGATCGGACGATCCATATTTTCTTTGAACCATGGCGCTGACCTTCGTGCTAAACCTCGGGCAACTTGACAGCCCCGAACACCCAATGACCATCGATTAACTCTATAGGCTGGATCTAGGCTGCCGACAATAAAACTTTGCTCGCTCGCTTGACTCGCTTCTGAAAAAGGGATTCTCCCGTGCTGCGCTTGGGCGCTTTTTGCGCAACCTGCAGATCTGTGTTCCCTCGAGCCCGAGACAAGAATTATCGCTAACATTAGGCTCCATGGGGGATAGAGTCGTCCCTGTGATGCTCTAAGAACTCATTCCGCAGCTTCAGTGCCTTGGTGTTGGGCTATGGAGTCAGGCTCAAAACATCCCGCTTCTGAAAATACAGGCCGAAAAATAAAAACAAAACAAACAATGCTACATGATCAAAGGAGATTATTTATATACAGTCCTAAACTAATAAAACCTTTACATGGGGCAGCTAGGTGAAAGCATATTTCCACCATAGCCATTCAAGCAGCTTCCTAGATAGAAGCTCCTTCCTTCTGTCAATGATCATCAGCAGATGGTGTAGCCGTGACAGCAGAACGGTTACACTCTTCAACTCCTCCTTACAGGCTGGAGTTGAGACGAAATAGGGCGGCTCAAAGGCATAGGGGAAATGCCACTCCATGTATTTGCGGACAGGGTCATCGAATGAGTGGCCATTTCCAAGGAATTGGCGACATACAGCCTCTTCTGCTACACAGTTGTTCACACGCAGCCAAATGTCTCTGATAACCACAGGCGGGTGAATAACTGAAGTAGGCTTGCTGATCTCGTGTGGTGGCTACTCACTGACTGGCTCTGAACAAAGGGCAGACTGCTCCTCTGGTTATTTTTCCTCTTCTTGGGTCTCCCCCGCGTCAGATTCGTATTCATCATAAACAGGCCCCCCGGGTAAATTCTGCACTTCCTCGTAATAATTTTCCCTAGTGAGCAGAGGGCAAGGGTCTGCGACCTACTCTTGGAAATAAATCATATCGAGCTCAGACTCTGATCCGTAATTGTCATAAGTGGGTTGGCTTCTCTGATCATAAAAATGTGATATCGGGCTTTGCTGCTCCACTTCCATATAATCATTGAAGTCGGGGGGGAACAAAGCTTCTCCAACTTGCAGGAATGGAACTATCCCCCGCTCCTCCATTTCGACCCCGAATGTAAACACATCGTGAGAGATCTTGTGAAGGAAAAGAGAGAAATCCTCTTCCACAACTACCTCTTCATGGCTTTGATCTGAGATAGCAAGCTCATCGGGGGCAGATGCCAACTCATCTAATGAATCTTCAACAATCTCTTCAAAAGAGTTGCTTAGAGTGTCTGCCTCAAGGACTGGAAAATCCTCTGCATAGTCTTCATATTTCAACCCTTCTAATTGGGCAGAGAGATATTTCACCTGCTCCATCAGCTTACTCAGGGCGCCATCCTCCTCCCTAGGAACTTCATCACTTTCATAACCTGCCTCAAATGCAGATGAATGGGGAGGAGAAAGGACTGAGTTATGATCCAGGTCATCATGATCCTCCCCACAGCTTACGTTAGAAACAACTTTCTCTTGTATAGAGTTGTGGTATCCCTCACAATAATTATGACAAATTAACTCAGGGGGATACAACCTCTGACAATAGGTGGTGAAAGCTACATCGAATCCATTGAGTGAAGAAATGCTACCAGGGGGTAAAGAATGGTACCATTTACGTGCATCCCCTGCTAACGAGAACATGAACATCTTCAGTAACACATCCTCATGATGTATCTCCCACTGACGCATGAGTTCATGAAACTCACTGAGGTGATGAGCAGGGTTGTCCTCTTCACACTTTCCAAATATGGGCAAATAATCGCCCCATTCATCCAGAGAGGGGAGAACATTAGGAAAACCAGGAATAGCAGAAAAATCAAAAGGAGCAAACCTGCGAGCAAGGATTTTCTCCATATCGAACCAGTGGAGTCGCCAATCAATCCTTGAATCATGGAGTCTCCAGGTGAAAGATGTGCAGCTTCGAATGTGTCTGGTCCTTGTTCACCCTCAAAGGCTAGATATTAACATTATCGTTACCCCAGGAAACTTCTCAGGCTGAGAAAGCAGCCGCTGAAGCCTTCTCGAGAAAACTCCTCTGGGTCAGCTTTCAGGTGTGCCAATAGTGGCCACAACTGAAATGGTAAAGTGGAAACAATGGAGTTGCCACAGTGGAGTCGTCAGGTGCAAAGTAGAAATCTTTAAGGGATCTGATGTTTGATGCACCTTCAGAATCAGAGGCTCAATGTTGTTCTGCCCAGGGAAAATCTTCAACTTCGTCCCTGACAACAGTGCCAGATATGTTGGCGACGGAATTCACTACTGGATTGCTTTCAGGAGCAGAGCCCGACGCCCATTAGTTTTATGTCACGGTGGTTTTTAATAGGTGATCAAATGGATAGAGACTCAGGAATATATTACTCTAACTCAGAGACTGTGTCTGGCATGTGAGAAACAAAGGAGGTCTTGATCTAACTTCAGTCAGTGGGTTGATTAAAAGGTGAACATGTGGAAGACTTGATAAGAAGAGTGAAGAAACTACTTCAGGCAAGAGGCTTTCAGTAATTCGTAGAGGAAAAACCCCGAATGCGAGATCCTCTGGTTCAGGGCTTCGAGATACTAAAAAAGGGACTTGACTGGATTCTCCAATTCCAATTCGTTCAGTGTTAGGAAAATCACAAGGAATGATCAGAGACAGTGCGACTATTACAATGATCAAACTCTACATCATCCTATAACAGCTACAACTCGACTGGATTCTCCAATTCTAAGATTCTCTAACAAAGTTTGAACAAAGACACGAAAGAAACTAACATTCATAAGGCAAGAAGTCTCTAGAGTTCATACATAACCAGAGATAACAATGCTTCATTAAAGCTTTACAACCGGGAGCCTCGCTCAACCATCGATCCTTTACAAAATGGCAAAAATGCCTACATATACTCAAAAAAACCAACAGCAGCAAAAACAAGATGTTGCATTAAGAGCATTGCGTCTGCAAGTCTTCTGACAGTCTGCGCATGCATACTGGACGATCGTGCTTATGAAAGACGCCATATTAACTGCACATGGCTCCAACAAGGGGAGTAGCTGAGCCATTAAATGTCAAGCTAGTGTGTGCATACCTCCTCCGGCTGGTTGAGAAATCGGGCCTAGCTTCTCTGGAAGAATGGGTACACAGGACCCTCCTGAGCATACTATTGGTTAGACACTCCATGCCTTACATTTAAGGAGTGAGGCGAGGTTTCAACCACCTTCTCCTATCTTCATTTATTTTGAGCAAAAACCAAACTCGAGGACGGGCCCGATGGCAACTGGAAGTCGCAACAGACCTCCCTGCGTAGCTCTTTTATTTTTCCCCCCAAGTGACCACGATTTGTGAGCCTATGCCTAGCTTTAAGGGCACTTTCAACGTTTCGGGATGAGAAAAGAGCGTGTCTCTTTTCCTTCAAAATCCCGATGGGCAAACTACTGGGAGACCCTGACGGTCGTCGTGTGTTCCTCCACTGATCGGAGGGTTCTGAATTGATTCAGCAATGCTGTGAGCCCCGGTGGCCACATGATAACACAAATGCCTCTCCTCTGGGCTTTCTCTTTTACAACCAGGAGCCAAAACCGTAGGCCCGGCTTAGAAGAGCGTTGATCAGCACTTCGGGGTTCGGGGTTTCAGGATGTGAAATGGCGTGGAGTGCTTACCGCTCGAACTCCCGAATGCTGATATGGCGTGGACGCGTGTCGTGCATCCTTCAGATGAATGAACCAGATAGTACGCTATTATATAGGGGGCTCCCCCCATTTGCGGGCTTGTTTGATGTGACCTGGGGCTAAGACCCTGGGCTAGGCGCCAAAGGGGCTTTCAGAGCTTCGTTGATTGGCGATTTCAAATGCAATGAACGGACAACTCCTTGTCTCCCGAATCACCGATCCCCGATACGCCGATTGGCTGCCACATATCCCAACGAGATCGGATGATCTAGATTTTCTTTGAACCATGGCGCTGCCCTTCATGCTAAACCCCAGGCAACTTGACAACCCCGAAAACCCGATGACCGTTGATTAACTCTGTAGGCTAGATCTCGATTGCCGACAACAAAACTTTGCTCACTCGCTTGACTCGCTTCTCAAAAAGGGATTCTCCCGTGCTGCACTTGGGCGCTTTCTATGCTACCTGCAGGTGTGGGTTCCCTTGAGCTCGGGAAAAGAATTATCGCTAACAATATGTACCAACATCATCAACTATACACCTCATGTATGTGCCAACTCATCAACTACTTGTATCAACCATGTATTCAACTTGTATCTCAACCAAAAGCCCTCATCAATTTCATCATCCAAATATGATTTGTAACTTTGTAACTTACCTAGTGTATATGATCACATACCTACAAACCTTCCTTAAATTTAACAACAAGAGACTATCACTTTCATCAAACGTTTCTTTAGTCTCACGAGACTAGTTTTGGATTAGTCAACAACCCTAACTTGAAATAATCATAACTTTGTACCTGTAATGAATAAAGATTTGAAATTGATACACAATGTTCTTTAGTGTGTTTTGTGCAATTCCTCCAGGTTTCACTACTTGTAACCTATCATAAAAGGAGTTATGACAAAAATGGCACACCTTGCTGAATTATGGCTTATTCTAGAGAGCGACCTTGTAGAGTGTTCCCCACACGGAATATTTGTTGAATTAATATGAAAATGTTACAAAAAATAATAAATATTGTATGCTAACCAACACATATTTTCTTACATAATTTGGATCTTTTATCAATAAGTTATGACCTTTTTACCCGAAACACCTGTTTTTGACTAGTTTCAGGACTAGCCACAAACACTATTTTCCACGGAGTATAACTCCAAAAATAAAACGATCCACAAGATTAATTTTTTACCATAGATACTTAGATATGTTTCCTAAATGGAATAACAATTTCACAGTCTGAATCATTCTATAAAAATATTTATTTCGAAAATGGTGAGATGACATGAAAAAAACATACCTTAGAAAGCAACATCAAAAGAATTTATCCTTCCTTGAATTCCGGCCTTCTTTTCTTCACTTTCATCAAAAATTCGTATTAGATATCCTTTGGTTACATAAGACACCTATAGTTGATCAATATGCTCAAGTTTATCTAAAATGAGAGAGCCTTGCCTCTTATTTATACTCTCCAAGTAGCTTCCTTAAAAACATCTTTTAGGGTTAACCCACTTCTAATTTCTCCATTAAATTTATTATTTAAATAAAAAAAAATTGTATTAACTTTGAATTATAGTACACTCATCACTTCACTTTATTATTTACCTTCTAAAGTCTCTTAAACCACTTTGACTACTTTGACCTTTTGGGGCTTCTCGATGACATAAGAGGGCCCTCCAACTTCGTAAGGCCATAACTCTCAAACCGTGAGGAGTTATGTGACGTTCCACATACCACTAGAAATGGAATGACATGTAATATCCATATAGAATAATATTACCTTCAAATATAGAAAAAAATATACCATTATCCATCAAACAAACTTGGGTCCATTAGCCAAACCTGGGTTCTCCAACTTCACATGGTCATAACTCTCTAACCGGGAGGAGTTATGTGATGTTCCACATACCACCGGAAATGGAACGAAAAACACTATCCATATAGGATAGTTTCCCTAACAAATTCACTATCCTTCATCTCATTATTCCACAATTAAGCATGGGTTCTCTTA
The DNA here is from genome assembly GCA_009831015.1 of Picea engelmannii. Lineage (NCBI taxonomy): Eukaryota > Viridiplantae > Streptophyta > Pinopsida > Pinales > Pinaceae > Picea > Picea engelmannii. The sequence goes on from ML783653.1 coordinate 1,305,370, forward strand.
CTCCGCAAAGCGTCTTCCTATGAGGGTTTTCACCATAATGGAACCACTTTGGATTTCATCCATCTTTACTTCCTATCAACCATGACAAGACAATAATGAGTCATATTTACATCAAACAATCTTGGGTCCATTACCCAAACCTTTGTGTTGTGGGGCTTTCTTCAAGGGTTGACATCAATGACAATCAACCTTAATCAACAATTCTAGGGGAGAAATCACCCTTATCTCTAAGCACATCTAAAAAGGATCCAAGTTGGTTTGGCTCGAATCCAAGCTTTAGGACGTATCTAAGGGAAATACCAAAACTGATGGATTCATATCCTCAACTTATTCCAAAGCTAACTAAGGTGGTTGAGCCTCTCAAATCCTATAAAATGAGGCATTCTCATGGTGAAAAGGAGAAGAATATCAGTGAAAAGTATTGTCATTCTGATCATGGATATTTCAAGCAAGGGGTTGGACAAGGAGGACTTGGTGAGGCTTCTACGTATGCATCTACAGATTGTAAGTACCTTGTTGTGTTCCAATTAATATATGCTTGTCCTGTTACCTTCAATTTTTTATACTATTGCATGGGCTTGTCTCTTCTTGATAATCTAGTTTAAACTAATCTTGGTAGAATAGGAAGCATGCATTTTCTTTGTTGTCTATTAAATTGCAGAACTCATTAAAGGGACTAAAGATCAAGTTCATCTTTGACCGAGCAAGGACAAGCTTTAGACAAAAGGTACATCTTCTGTTCTTCCTCTTTTTCTTTTGACTAGTTTAGTTGCATTTAAAGGAATGCCAATGTCCAATGTTAGCATTTTTTTGTCTTGGTCGTAGGGTTTTACGATCCAGAGGTCATTCACCTGTCCGCAGAGGAATTTTCCTACAACAGAAATTGGTGAATCCATTGGGGATCGAATATTTCAGTTTCATTGTCTTTCCTTGGTTTTGTCTTAGTTTTTACTCGTCTTCAGATTTTGCTCGTTGTATTTTTCTCTTTTATACATTTGGTGTCAGTCCTGAAGTCATCTCACATAGACTGATGATCAAGCCTTCCTGATTTTTTATTTTATGGGTTGATTCCATTTCATTCTCAGAAACCCGCACCCTTTTTCCTTTACATCCAAAGAATTTATTTCAGCATCGATGCTCCCCTATAGTGCTTTAGGGAGCGTTGTAGCACTCTGGTGCTGATAAGACCAGAGTGCCAATTTTTCTCCTTTTTGAAAAATTGTTGGATACTTGTGTTGGGTATAATTTTTTTTCTTCTTCTTCTGCTCATGACTTGTTTTGTTAGTTTATGTGTTCTATCAATCCTATAACCTATTTCTTTTTAATATTTTTTTTTATCTTTGTTTGGATTTCCTTAAAAAAAATCCTTGTTTTGAGTTCATTTTTTATACTTTCTCTTTCATCTGATCATTTGAAGGTTATTAGAAGGAAACTTAGAGATCTTTGTACTGTTCTAATTGGTCTTTGATCTTTGTATCTTTCCAAGAAAAATTCTTAAGTGATTTTTGTTATTTTGGCTTCCTTTTTGAAAAGTTTCGATTTGTTTTACTTCTTATTTCAATGTTGTGAGAGTGTTCTTTTTGTTTGTATGATGCTTGCTTCCAAATGTCTAAAACTGCAATAGTGAAACTCATTTGGCATAAGAAGCATTACGTTAAACCAATTCATATTCATATTCAAAAAAATATACCTTTTCATGATTGATTTTTACATATTAGAAACAATTTCTGAATAGTTTAGCATTAAATTGGATTCTTGTTGAAAACAATTGCATGGAATTTCTGCATTTTTGTGTTTGATAGTGAAAGAAAATTTTTCTCCTTCCCATAAATAAAAGTTCGTTGAAAGAAACACTTTCTTATCATTTTTACTTTTCTTCTTTGGGATTCGAGTAGTAACATCATCAATTTCACTCTCATTCACCTCTTAGTAAAAAAATCCACTAAAATCAACGCTAATTAAAATCAATCTAGAAACTTTTTCTTTTTAGATTCTTCCACCAACATTAGACTAGGATTAGCGCTTTATATTAAGCTGTGAGTAAATATATCCAAAGCATTCAAAACAAACTTATCATCTTGCTATAGGGAGAGTAAATCCAATTTTTGTATAAGTATATCTGGGATCCCCCTCTCACATAGGGGTTACGCATGAGGTCGCGTTCGGGAGAGCCACAGAGATTATCCCTCCAAGATTTAACCGTTCATAGTAGTAAGATCATATATTGGGGGTTCTTCTTGAGGTCCAATTGTCTTCAATTGGTCTCGGTGCTTCATGAATTTTGAATCTGTTCAGCGTCCTATGGAGTTCTATCGGTCCACTTGTCCTCAGTTCTCTTGAAGGATTTCAGACTTGTTATCCTTCCCATACATTCAGACTGGACTGTCAAATGTACCTACCCAAAGGCTAACTATGAGTTGGTGTGCTTAGTAGCCATCATATTTAGGTTCCTCACACAAGGTGATAGTGAAGGGAAGTCTTTGTTGTACCTGGGACAGACATTGGTCAAACTCACTCGGGCTCCTTGAAGCATAAATCCACGATTGTTGTGTGGAAGCTTGCACCAAGGCATAAGTCCATTAAGAAGGTCGACAACATAACTATTCCACCTTCTCATATCCTATCCCATTCTCAATTTTATCATGTGATTTTGGACTTCATCACCAACTAGTACGCTAATTGAGAGAAGGTTTATGTTTTCTTGTTGATTCTTCTAGATTTTTTATCATGTGTTGTTGGTTTATTTAATAATTTTTCAATATTGAGACTGTAGACGATAAAGGTCTTTGTAGATCACATAGGATGAAAGGGTTTCCTCTGGAGGGATACAAACCCTTACCTCCTAATTCACCTGAAGACATTTACCGTGAAGAGGTAGAAAATCGCTCTGACGCTGGAAGCGTTGCTACTCCTTTGTTAGAAAATCCTGAAAGCGCCTTGGTTATGGTTGAGAATTCCATTCCTCAAACTACCACTTTGTCATAAGATCCTCTTGAACCACTTCTTATTCTATTGGACTCGTTCGGTATCATAATACAAGAGGAAGTTCAACGTCTGTCATCAAGGCCATATACCCAAACATAGATGGAAGACACAGAACATGATTATGATGAGTACATAACTCCTGTTTGGTCTGTTGGCATGGAAAATCCAAAAAAGACACATATTCGTTCCATATGGAGGACTCCATTAGGATGTGACCTTTATGAACATTTTAACTTTAGTGACCACCTCTTGATCCCCATGACCCTCTTACTTATGTTGTTGTTGAGGTAGGATCATCTGATCAGACTATTGGTCGTCACATCGAACAAGTAATCGATCCTACTGCTAAATCAACACAAATACAACTTAATGTTGGAGTTGTAACACATAATCATGCATAAGGTACTTCGACCGTTACTCCCACCACTACACCTTTTCACACTATAGCTCCTTATGTTTCATAGAATCCTAATGGAACACCTTTACATCATAGAATGCAGACCCTTTCCATACACACACAATCGGGACAAATATTGAGTAGGGGGAAACCATCATCTAGTGGTCTTGTCCCTCCTGGGGCACAGTCACCCTTGCACATACCTACCGGGGGGAAACCCCCTTTTATTGGTCAAGCCACAGTTGTCACACAACCTATGGCAGTGGGAAACACCATTTTATTAGGAACCCTTCACAACCATGGGGGGTACCTCAAGAAGGTACATTTAATCAACCTTACCAAGGGGGGAAATCATACCATAACCCATAAGGAAGAGTGCCAAATCATGTTCCTTCCAGATTATATTTTGGACAGCCTTATCTGGGTGTCCCAAATCCCACCTAGGGTCCTCAAGGAAAAACAAATTATCCTCCCCAAGGGTCAAATGTTTACCCTCCACACGGACAAAATGTTTACCCTCCTCAAGGGTAGACTATTTATCCCCCACAACCTAATAAATAGACTTATACTCCTTAGAATCAACCAAGTTTCCCTCCACTCATGAACGTTCTTCAACAACAATCGAATCCTGCCTATACCGGTCAACAACAACCATATATGGGAGGGCATACTGGATACAATTACCCACCTCAACGAGTTTATGGTCCCACTGGTTTCCCTATGCTGCATTAGTATCGCCCTCAGGTTAACCGGCAATTACCATTTCTCACTACACTGGATCTACCATATTTTTCTTGGTTGACAAATGATCCCATATTACATTTTCCTTTTTGGATGGTAATTCCTGTTGATTTACCTTCAGACATTCCCAAATTTGACATAAACCTATGGAATACCCGAACAACCATGTTATGAAATTCCATCTATGGTGTTCATCAAACTCACGGATGGATGATTCTATATATTTGTGTCTTTTCTAGTGCACACTCACGGGTTCTGCAGAAAAATGGTACATTGAACTTCAATGTGGTACCTTTTAAGACTTCAAATCCCTATCTATGGCATTTCTCACACATTTTCAATTACCCATCCATTACGAGACGGGTACTGAACTCTTAACCTCACTTCATTAAACAAACTTTGTACATATCTCTGATCACATTCATGAGTGGAGATGATGACGAAGGTTGATTAAAGAGATTATTCCTGATCAGTTATATGCTAAATGGTTTAATAAATATCTTTTACCCCTAATATCTCATGACGTCACCATGGGTGGTGTGGTCACTAAGGAAGAAGTCATTTCTTGCGCTCAGTATTTAGATTTGATTTACTCCCAATATGGTACATTGTATGAGTTCATGCCAAATTCTCCCCGTACTTCTACCGATCCATCCAAACCTTCTTCCATGGAAAATGCAGATGGAGTCATCGGTACCGTCAAAAACCAATCTTCATCATCGTCGACCAGAACTACTAATCTCTCTTTTTCTGCACTTGTCACCAGTTCGAATTTACTCTCCTCTACCCCCCCGACTCAAATATCTGAGATGAATGTAGTTCAATCTACCTCTTTGCAACAATCCGAGGAAAAGAAGAAAACAAAAAATAAACCCAAAAAGAATAATAATAATAATGAAAATCCAAAAACACAAACTCCACCACCTTCTCCTAAGAATAAACCACAGCAAAAACCAAAATTCCTGTGTCTCATTTGTGGTGATGATCATTACACCAGAGACTGTCCTCATCGCGATGAAGTTGCAAAAATTTTCAAAGGGAATTCCCAATCCACTATGTTAACACAACCATTTCCTCAGCAACAATTCATGGTTTCTCAATCCCTTTCCCCTCTAGTTGGGGGTAATCCTAGTCATCTTCCTAGTGAGGAAGCGTCGTCGAGTTCTCATATTTATATGTTCAATGGGATCAATTTAACCACTCGCACAAAAACGTATGACACACTGGCTAAATGTGATAAATATAAGATCACTAATGGTAACCCACTGGATCCATCTCCCTCCACCGTTAGTCCTCTGACTGGATCACTTCAGATTGAAAACCCCACTTTCAACTCTATTTTACGCCCTCCCAAGAGAACTATTTGCTAATCAACTTTTAATACTAGTTCATGTGCCGCCCAAAACTACAACATTGTTGAATATTTGTCTCAAGCACCATCTGCTATGTCTGCTCCTGAATTTCTACAACATTATCCAAGTCAACATAGAACACTCTTGGCCACCATCGACACAATTGATCCTAAGTCATCAAATAATATCACGTTTAACCTTGATAACTTCAAGGCACAACTTTCTCACCAACTTGATTTTCAAATTGATGTAGCTTTTCATAACCAACACATTCACTGCACCATACTGGATGAGGGAGCTTCAACTTGTGTCATGTCGTTAGCATGTTGGAAAGGATTAAAATCACTTTCACTTAAGCAATCCCCTACCATGTTATGAGCTTTCAATGGGTGAGGTTTTTGTCCTCACTGACTCTTACAGTCCTTAGTTGTTCAATTGGGAGGCAAGACTATCTCTGTTGATGTATAGGTTGTTGATGATCCCCTTGATTACAACTCGTTGTTAGGAATAATTTGGTTTTATTCCATGAATGTCGTTTCTTCATCGGTGTTTCGATGTCTACAATTCCCCTATCAAGGTAAAATTGTCACTATAGACCAGTTAGATTATTGCACCCCTGACGCTTGCACTCCCGCCACCAAAAATATTCCTTTCTTGGGAGATAGCTAGATCACTTATGAAATTGTTGGTGTAGGTATTTTAAAATATTATTCCCTTATGCATACTTTCCCTACACCACTTCCTCCCACCACATAACACATTTATATTATCAATATGATATCGACTATGGCATATCAATTTTTTTAATCAGTTGATCCTTGGGTTGTGCCTAGTCCTTTGGAATTTGATGCACTAGGTGATGTTATGCCACTTAGTCCTACTGAGGCTTCATACGATGCTATCCATTCTACCTCTCCCTCTTTGGATGACCAACATTTTTTGGCATCCGACACTTATTCGTTGCCATCTTGGTTGGATTCCTTATCCTCATCTTTCGACTACATCCTATGTATTTTTCCATTGGACAAATCCATTATGGAAATGCTCAGTATTAATGAGGTACCTTGGGATGACAACCATCATTGATCATCTTTTCTCACTAGTCTAGATGAACTTGAGGAATATATACACTCTATATTTCCCCCCAATGTTGTCGATTCTCCCCAAACTCCTATACTTACCCAAGATATTACTTCTGAGGGGAATTTAGGAAACATATCTTATACAATCACTATCGATATTTCGATCAAAGAAGGTATCATGGAAAATTTTCATCTCGGTGCTAATTGTTCGCCCGAGGAAGTGGAAGCTTACACCGCTTTATTTAAAGCATTATGTGACATATTCGCTTGGAGTTACGAGGAAATGTGAGGGATAGATCCATCGATCGTTGTGCATAATATAAAAAATTAACCATGCGTTAAACATGTATGACAAAAACTTCGCCTGGTTCATCCTAAGAAAACCGCGGCCATAAAGGAAGAAGTTGAAAAACAATTGAAATTTGGCTTTATCTATCCTGTCCCCTTGACGGAATGGGTTTCTAAAATCATTTCGGTTGCTAAAAAACAAGGGATCATTCATGTCTATGTCGATTATAGGGATCTCAACAAGGCTTGTCCAAAACATAATTACCCTACACCCTTTATTGACCAAATCATTGATGATTGCGCTGACAACGTTATATTTTCCTTCATGGATGGATTTTCAGGATATAACCAGATTGATATTCTTCTAGCTGATCAACATAAGACAACCTTCATCTGCCCTTGGGGGATATTCTCTTATTGGAAGCTACCTTTTGGCCTTAAAAATGTTGGTGCTACTTTCCAGCGACCATGTCGTATGCCTTCCACAATATCAAACAGATTGTAGAGCCTTACCTCGCTTATTTACCTACTCATTCGTCCACTCGACAACACCATATTTGTCATTTATGGGCCATTTTTCTTCGATGTCGGTTTTACCATATCCATTTGAACCCTCACAAGTGTATTTTCATTGTTGAATTGGATCGACTCCTTGGATTCATCATCTCTAAATATGGGATTAGGGTGGATCCCTTGAAAGTCAAATCTATTATTTCTTTACCTCCTCCCAACAATCTAACCCAACTACAAAGTTTTCAAGGGAAATAAATTTTTCTTCGTCCTTTCATATGCAATTATGTCGAACTCATATCGGATGACACTGCTCAATGCTCTTTTGATGCTATTGAACACCCATTAACCCACGCACCTATCTTGCATCCTCTGAATTATGCTCGAGACTATATCCTTTATTTGGCTACCTCTACTTCTACTATTGTGATGGTTTTAGTTCAAGAGGGCCCTAACGGTTATGAACATGTGATCTACTATCTGATCAAGAGTCTGTCTAGCTCAAAGCTCCAATATTCACATGTTGAAAAGTTGGTTGTGGAAGTCGTCATTGTCGTCCATAGGTTTCGCCATTACATCCTGTTACTCACTACCATGCTCATTGCAGACTCAAACCCCATGTACCATATCCTTACACATCAAGTTCTTGGGGGAAAATATTCCAAAAGGATTGTTATTCTTCAAGAATTCAATCTAGAGTTTGCAAAATCCAAAGCTAAAAAGTCATTGGTTTTTGCGGAACTTATCTGTGATCTTACCCATGCTGATGAATATATTGAACCTAGTGATTCTCTTCCCGATGAATCTTTGTTCCTCATTAGCACATCCAATCCTTGGTATGGAGATATTATTCTATATCTTCAAACCCAATGTTTCCATCTCAATATCTCTTGTGAAGAACGTCGTCGTATTCACCACCATTCTAAACGTTACCTTATCATCGACGACACTTTGCATATCTGTGGTATTGATATTGTCTTACGATGTTCTTTAACCCATGATGAGGTTGAATGTGTTTTGAATGACTGTCACCTTGGAGATTGTAGCGGTCACCTTTCTAATATGGCTACAGCTAAGAAAATATTACGTGCCAGTTATTTTAGGCCCTCCACATTCAAAGATTGTATTGAGGGTGTCAAACGATGCCCACACTATCAAGTTTTCCACAAAAAGGAACGAACCCGCCCTGCTCCATTGCATCCCATTATCGTCATCAGCCCCTTTACCAAATGGGGCATTGACTTTATGAAATGTAAGCCTACCTTAGCCAGGGGGCATAGTTATATCATCGTTGTCGTTGATTATTTCACTAAATGGGTTGAGGCTATGCCTACATTTCTTAACGATGGTCATGTTGGATCATGTTGTCATTGATTCCAATGGTTTGATTGATTGATGTCAAGTGATTGATTGATGCCAAATTATTGATTGATTGATGATTGATGTAATGTAATATGTATTGTCCTTAATGAGAATGCATAGATGAATATGGATCAATGAGTTGTCATTGATACGATGAAGATGGATAAATGAGTTGTCATTAATACATGATGAAGATGGATCGATGTGGTTTCATTGGTATATGATTCATTTTTGGAAAAATGTATAGATGACTCATTATTGTCTTATCATGATTGATAAGGTGCACAAATGGATGAACTCCAAAGTGGTCCCCTTATGGTGAAATCCCTCACGGGAAGATGCTTTGCAGATTGAGTTATCCTAGAAGAATGGTT
>ML783653.1:1331591-1355294 GCA_009831015.1 Picea engelmannii
GTTAATGTAACACCCTAGTTGCTTGTTTTACTTTGGTAATTTGTTTTTTTTTTTTTTTTAACATTTTCAATTCTTATTTCATTTATATATTTTTTTAAATTTGTTTATATAATCAATTAATAGTGCGTTCGGTTTGGTTTGCACGTTAAATGGAGGGGAATTTGAGCTAGGAACTTGGCCCTTAAGGCCCAAATTTATATTTACCCTAAAACATTTATTTAGGGATTTACTATAATTAAATAGGAGTGTTTATTTAAATTTATGGATGGGTAGGTAGGCCCTTGGTTCTAGATTTTGAACCAGGGCTCTGATACCATACGTAATAGCTGAGTTAAATAAATAACCATTTATTTTAATCATAGTAGTAAAATTTAAGAGTTACCTTCATTTAGCACATTCGCAATCAAATTTATCAATAATAATAAAACTAATTAATCATAATGAAAAACAGGGCATAAATTTAAATAAATACCTAAACCTGATGCTATTATCCCTCCTTTTGTCCCCATCTTGCCTCCTTGATCTCTTATGAACACTGCCCAAATCCGTTCCTCCCTGCCAACTAGGTAGCTCCCTAGCTCCAGGATATCAACGGATATCCTGGCCCCCGTGCCCAAAAACCCCAGCAACTCCAGTGCACTGTATCAATCCCACTCACAAAATTTCACCTCCCTCTCTGCAAATCCCAGAGCTCCCAAAATCCATCCCCAACCTCCGTAGAATACCCCTCTCGTCAACCTCCTTCCTCCCTTATTCCTCCTTCATCGACTCATGCCTTTTACTTCCTTACCTACCCCCCCATTAATGCCCCTTATCCCTTCCTTTAATATTTTATCCTCTCAGGATTAATAGGTTATCCCTTGTTGGGTACGTAACCTTTTTATAATATATATTATTAATCTATTAAATCTATTACTCATGTTATTAAATGTAATTTGTGGTTAAATTATTAATTAATTAATCACAATTATATCCTTTAATTAATTAATAACTCACTTAATTAATATCATTAAATCATCTTTGTTTAATTAATACCTTGTTAACACAATTAATCCCCTAATTAGTTTTACTTTATAATTTCTTAAACATTTATCCAACTAGGGTCGTTACACTTCTTCTTGATCCAGTAAAAAACCAATCAAGTATTTTTATTTCAAGATGTGTTGGGCTTGTTCTTTAGAAGTCTAAGAACAACTTCTAGCACTAATAGAGTCAATACAACAAATCCGTTCAACCACGTACTTTTGCAGAAGGATACCTAGTCCTCGTTTATGACCAGGCTCAAAATAAGCTAGGGACAGGAAAGTTAGAACATTTGTGGCATGGACCTTATATCGTAAAACGTGTATTACATAGAGGTTCCTACGAGCTAGTTGAATATGATGGAATATCTCTCTGTGAGCCCCAAAACGGGATTTACCTCAAGAAGTACTATGCATAGAACATATGGCATGTGTTCTTTGTACACTATTGTACTATATTTTTTTTATTTTGTGTGTCTTTTCTCTTGTGTGTATGAGTTTTATTTTATCCTCTTATACTATGTCTTTCGATTGCATGCGCAGATGACATCTCCCTTTCCCATATTTGTCGAGTTTGCGGATGGATCTATTTGACACACCCAGAACATTGCTTCTGAAACTTGGTTCATTTACCACTCTAATGAGTTGGTTAGTTGAGGAGGCATTTTCCTAGGATCGTCAACCAATAACGTGGAAGAATATCATGTTGTCATTGGAATTTTAACTGAGGCTTCCTCTCTAGGTATATCTCATATGGTAATCAACCTAGATTCTTAACTCGTGGTGTGTCATATTAATCGAGTTTACGTCATTCGCAACCTTGTCCTATTGCATCTTCACCTAAGAGTTCGTTGTCTTGGAAGAATGTTTGAATTTACACAATACAGACACATACCAAGATAAATCAACACAACATCGGATTCACTTGAAAATTATATTTTGGATTAGTATCTCGCACATATATAAAAAAAAAAAGGAGAGAGAAAATGAATCACCTATACATTAAAAACATCACACAAGATAAATTGTAACATCATTGGCACCACAAAACTCAGATATATATATATATAATGCGTGAAAAAAAAAGTTTGTTTACATAAAAAAAGTACATAATAGGGAAATATATGGCCCCTCGTGCCCATGATATCATCATGAAAAGACTACAAAATACATGGAGGATCCTAATCCTCCTACATCACATTGTGATCCGAAAAGAACACCACTTCACAGGCCACTCATCAGAGCAAGTGGTTCAAACTCTCAGGAACCCCTACTGTATGCCTCTGCAGATGAAGTGGTATGTCTCGTCTCCTAAGAGCAGGGACACCCATAGTCAGACCTCGGAGGTTCCTCTTGACCTCCCAAAGTCCCCCCACTACCACCTCATGCTCCACAACTATCTGCATGTCTCCACGACACCCTAGTGTCAGCATCTCTGTCAAACGTGTTGCACCTCTATATGCATGATGAAACAAAAAATCTGTTAAGATCTCGCTTTGTACACATAAAAATAATATAAAATATAAAATCAAAAACACATGACAAGGTTTGGTTTCATACCTGACACATCCCAGTCAATGCCCTCTGGGATCAACAAGTCCACACTACCCCATAAATCCACTTTGACATATGGAAAGTCCTCAATAATGATCAACTTCCTTCTCCACCAAGCAAAGAAGTCAGTCATGAACTTGAACTCTGAAGCCATGTTCCACAATCTCGGGGACAAACTTGTCCATATTTCCATATGTGGATCGGTCTTCGTTCATGCTATCAATGCAATATGTGGTTGCATATAGGGTATTCGCTCCAAAAATAAAGAAACTAATAAAAATCCATAGCCAAATTGTTTCTGCCTCCCAATCCTTCACTTTGTGATATGTTCCTTCACGTTCTGAAGGAACCCCGCACTCCATTTAAATAATCTGGGCTCCACACATTTGAGATTTTGAAGCCAAGTGAGCACTTGTACTACCTTCCAAGTTGGTAATGGAAAATAGAATCGATCTCAGTGCCAAATCCCTCACGTCCTTGATCACAATTCGTCCCCCGACCAATCAAGATCCTGGAATATAGTGGTTAGACACATATACCTCGGTAGGCTGAGGATTTTCCCGATGCCCAGAAAAAAGGATAGGATCCCCTCTTCTTGAGAGGCTAGTCAAAAAGTACACATCGTCGAGATCAATTTTGAGCAATTTTGGTCCAATACGAAATACCTATTCGACATCATCCCATAGCCCAATCAGGTACTCAAGTAATAAAACTTCTTTCTTCCTTTTTTGTAGTTTAAAAAACTTGAGGAGGCCACAGTTCCTCAAACCATCCTTTGCTTGATTGTTTTGCAATGTGGCGATATCATTGAACTCATGTTCGTGTTCCTTCCATTCAGTCATGGCTATGATCCATGCAAACTTCAAAGACAACCATTTAAAATCCTTTAGTCAACCTCTTATAGAAACAAATTCGATATGTTTAGCCTAAAAAGAAACAATTGTTTTGGTTCTATGTTGGCTCTCCCCTAATCATATTCACATATCACTAGTTCTCCCTTGGCACACACACCAGGGCACCGAAAACACAATCGGTGATCCCCTCACCACTTTGATGAGCATCGATCCAATTCGGTGCCTAGGGATTCCTAAGGAGCCCAGAACACCCTAAAAAACTAGCTAAAATACATTTTTAAACCATAATAAATGTTTGAAATGGTAAGTTGACCAACCTAGTCCAGACAAAATGGAAAATGGTCGATCATAGCTCCTGTGCTCGCAGCTTGAAAATCACCCTCCAAAGGTTGAAAATTCCAAAGCTAGAAGAAATTGGTGAAAATGAAATTTCTAACCCAATTTCACTATTATAGGGTTGATTTTTTTCTAATATAAAGTTTCTTTTGGGTTTTTAAATATTTTTGAGTGGTCACTAATACCCTAGATGCAGAATTGTCTATATTTGTAGGCCTGGAAGCAATATATTTTTCAACAAACATTGTAACACTGACGACAATGGTCTTTGTTCTTTATCACACTTGAAAAAACATGAGAATGTAATTGAGTAGACTTTTATCTCTTTTTCGGACTCGTAAATGTTACACGAAAAAGGAAACCCCTGGAGTCTCCTTTAAGCTCTTTTCAGAATCTCTAAACATGAAAATATTGTCGAGTGATCTTGCTTCCTTTCACACTCGTTTAAAAGGTTTTGAAAGGGCATCTTCGGAGTAACAATTTATCTCTTTTTCAGACTTCGGAGACTAAATTTATGAAAAATGACAACCCTAGAGTCGTCTTTAAGTTCTTTTCAGACTCTCTAAACATGAAAAACCATAGATTTTTCCTTCTCTGGACTCATTAAAATTACACATTGAAGGGTCTATATGGGACCAAACCCTTACTTATCCCAGTTTGTTAAACAAAGTAGGATGAAATTGTTGAAGGTGAGTTATATCAACCATGTGTTATCCTCCTCGAACTCGTAAAATCAAAAAGAGGTACTCGACTATCTAGATGGGGGGAAATCGAAGGAAGTAAGCCAAGCTATTTTTTATAATTGTCACAAGTCACTCTTGCAGTCACCATTGAACATGGCACATTATTTCTACCTGCATCTTGAACACTTGGATAACCCGTTAAACCTCTGCACTAAACCAATCCTTTGAGTTTTTCACTCCTTTGGGTCACCCGACGAATGTCACAGTATCCACTGCATTATGTTTTGGTCCATGTTACATTTATGCTACCGAGTCATGTTGTGCCTCAGTGTTCAAGGGATGTATCTGCCTTGAGAGTCAACCATCACAAAATTTCTAGTTTCGATACCCATGTCAATCCATACTCATTTGATTCACTATCTTACATCTTTATTCTAGTTTCATGTCGATGATGGGGGATACATCAATGCCCTCCTTCAACGAGTATTTTCCTATCGACTTCAACATATCATCTGGGAATTTGAATTACAAACCAAGTAGTACCTTGGGACCTGCATGGCTCAATGGAAAGCCTCCTTGCCTCCGACAATGGGTTTACATCATTGACCACTGATCATATGACTCCACGAATGTTCTACTTCAACTCATTTATTCACATTTGTTGGTTTGTACTAAGGTACCTTGGGAGTCATTGACATCACTGGTGATTTCCCTCGCACTTGTTAACGGTTTACCTCATTGACCGCTAATCAAGTGATTTCTACCATGTTCAACATCAAAACACTTATTCACATGGCTATATTCGTACTACATCGAGATTAGGACGAAGACCCTGGGTTGAGCTTTCACTTTTTTATCTGCTTTCCCAGGTTGCAAAGGAGATACTTTGAGCATACTGATATACTTTCACATGGATCCACTTTTTATTGGTCCATGGCTATGTTTTATCATCTCATAGATCCGCTGTGTATTTCCTGTGGCTACAATCATTTCATGTCATGGAGGTATAGATCCACATTGTATCTTTGGTGGTTATACCCTTAATTGAGTATCATTATGGATCTGTAGTGTATTTATTGGTGGCCATACCTTAAGTCCTTTGTCACTCAAGAATAGGTATGCATGCCTTGGGTTTGAAACATATGATAATATTTGTTTGATGGTTGTTTTTAGATTCTATCAAGTTCTCCAACTCCATACCCTTGCTTTGAAAATCTACAAAGTGTTTCAGTCATCATCTTCCGTCTTCTAACTTTACACTTTGGGGGGGAATCTGTTACACATAAAAATTCCTCACTATCGATAATGTCTCATTGTATTTATCATAAGTGTCGCCAGTGTCACACTTTTGTCACAAGTGTTGCAAACATTGTATTTTCATCCTACATGTATCACATTGTGGATGACACCATAAGAACACTTGATACACCCTCTAAGACATGTTAGAAACTGAAAACACGTCATTTGGCATGCTTATACATTATTTTTCCTTGGGAAATTATCGTCTTAAATGAATTTTTGGATATCAGCATTCCCCATCTCACTCGCAAGGAATGCTAGCACTCCTTGTACACTTAGAAGAGAGTGTTATAATTATTTGTTTCCATATTTGAGGGAGCATCTATTGATTGAGAGATTCTAGGGGAGAAATCCCCCTTATCTCTAAGGACAACTAGAAAGGATCCAAGTTGGTTTGGATCGAATCCAAGCTTTAGGATGTATCGAAGGGAAATACCACAACTGATGGAGTCATATCCTCAACTTATTCCAAAGATAACTAAGGTGGTTGATCCTCCCAAAGCCTATAAAAGGAGGCATTCTCATGGTGAAAAGGAGGAGAATATCAGTGAAAAGTATTGTCATTCTGATCATGGATATTTCTAGAAAGGGGTTGGACAAGGAGGAATTGGTGAGGCTGCTACATCTACATCTACATATTGTAATTACCTTGTTATGTTCTCATTAATATCTGTTTGGCCTATTTCCTTCAAGTTTGTGTACTATTGCATGGGCTTGTCTCTTCTTGATAAATCTAGTTTGAACTAATCTTGGTAGAATAGGAATCATGCATTGTCTTTTTTGTCTATTGAATTGTAGAACTCATTAAAGGGACTGAAGATCAAGTTCAGCCTAGACCGAGCAAGGAAAAGCTTCAGAAAAAGGTACATCTTCTTTTCTTCCTCTTTTTCTTTTAACTAGTTTAGCTGCATTTAAAGGAATGTCAATGTCCAATATTAACATTTTTATGTCTTGGTCATAGGGGTCTAGGATCCAAGAGGTCATTCACATGTCCGTACAAGAATTTCCCTACAAAAATGGTTTTATACTTTTTCAGGCCTAGGGGACTAAATTTACGAAAAAAGGACATTTTTTGGTGTTAAGTTGTAATTGCATCTCATTCTCTTGCTTGCACTATTGATCCTATTGTTGTTTCTCTCTTTCACATTATAATCCTATCACCTCGGCAATTTGCATCATCAGCCAAGTAGAGCCTTGTTTATATCCTTTGCATCTTGACACCCTATACCCAAGAGAAAACACCCCCCCAAGTGTCCATATCCTGCATGCACCTCATTGCATTAATAATAAGTATGTTCCACTGTTGGAACTAGTTACTTACTAGACACAATCGTTTCCTCCTCTGTATCATAGCATTCATTTTACTATGAAAAAAAAAAAAATATGCATGTGCAAAGAATGTTATCTTATACTGGAAGTAGTCGTGTTGCCTTTGAACATAACACAAAATTTTGAGTCCACTTGTCATAAAAATTTTGGGTTTAGCATGACCTTAGGAAGATGAGCTCATTACTTAGAGTTTACTCCCCCAAATGGTTACTCTTCTAGTCCCTATGGAGAGTTTGATTGGTTCCTTCTGCATCACAAAGTTTCATGATTGAGTCTATGTTGTCAGAGTCTTCCATATGTCTCACTCTCTTGTTCAAAGGATGTCTCTCAGCCTGTGTCGGCCATTCCTCAGAACTCTTGACTTTTCATGTCGACCATACCCTCAGTGTGTCTCAAAGTTACATGAAGTTTTGGTCCTATCATGCACCATGTTCGTACATTCATCATTGGTAAGTAACCTTGAACCCAACAGTCAACATTTCATCATTGGTCATTGACTGGGGGTTTCCCTTGTGTAAGACGACAAGAAATCTATTCACACATTGGGATTCCTACAGTTTCTTGGATGCCATTATCTGCATTGATAGTTTCCTTGCCTTTTTCAATAGTTTTCCTTATTGGCTACTATTCAAATGGTATTTTTCGTGTACGAATTGCATCTGCCACATGCAGAATATGCACAGGGTTGTTGGTTCTTGAACATGTTTTTTGTCTGGTTTCCTACAAATCATCAAGATCCTGCTTTGTACCTTGTGTTGAATGATGAGATATTCCTTAATTCTCTCCTTTCAGTGGATTTCCTTCCATCGAATTCATCCCATCTATTCTGGAAACAAGGCTTAGAGTCCTATGAGTACCTAGAGGCTTGCAGTCATTAGTGGCAGTTTCTCCTGCCATCAACAGTTGGGAATAGATCAATGTCTCTTGATCGATGGATTCTTCAAGTGTTTGACCTCAACACCTTTATTCACACTTGTAAGAATTTACTTGGTACCTTGATACCTACTTTTATTATCAATAGGTTGTCTCGTGTTTGTTAAAATTATACCTTAATGATTGATAATCAAACAAAGTCTCATTGTGTTCAACCTAAACTCCTTTATTAACATGATGTATACTTACACCTTTGGAAGATCGTGTAGAAAAATTGAAGACATTAGTTCATAGTCCCATCTTTCCAGAGATGTTTCTATCTTGCATTGGACCAGTACCTATGTGACTTCAGTGACCATGGAAGATCAAATTGTACTCCATTGTATACATATATCTTCATATTTATTTTGACACTAGTTTTACTGGGCCTTGTTCGTGACTATGATAGCCTATGGAATGTAGCCACATTTGTATGTCTTATTCATGTCCATGAACAACTGTTTGGTATATTT
Organism: Picea engelmannii; assembly: GCA_009831015.1. NCBI lineage: Eukaryota > Viridiplantae > Streptophyta > Pinopsida > Pinales > Pinaceae > Picea > Picea engelmannii. Next base: position 1,340,054 of record ML783653.1, read on the forward strand.
TCACATGGATCTGCAGTGTAATTCAAATTGGAAGCCATGTGCACAAAGTCAGTACAGATTGTAACATTCTCATGAGAAACTAGTTCATCCAGCTAGGTCTCCATTTCTCCACTTTTGTGTATTATAATTTATTTTGACCATCGTAGATACTCCTATGACCTCACACATACGGGGGCATATTTTATAGAAAAATTTCCCTCACCCTATGAATTTTTTATCAAAAGGCCTTTTTCATTTCCCTATGTTGACTTGAAGTCCCTTTTTGCAGTTCCCATAGCAAAAAATAATATTTTTCCACATATACGCACCCTAACTATTATACAACATGCATATATGTAGGTTGCACCATTATAGCCCACGTACATCGGGTTTCATCCCCAAAATTAAAAAATGGTGTTAGGTTTCCATGTCACATCACACGATCCATGATCCTTGACCTTCCATATACTGTAAACGTTCTGACTTGGCCCTTCAGTTCCATTTGAAGGCTATAAATGGGCCATATCCAAGTTGTGGAAAAGGGGAGAAGAATTCAAATTTAAGAGAAAAGTTACTCTGGAGAAATTATTCACCTCATATTGAGTCTGCATCCCTTTATCATTTTAAGTCTGAAAACATTGTTCATCCCCCAAGCTCTTCCCTACTTGATTGAGAACCTCATTGTCTCTCTTATATGAGCCTTCCTTTGTTGGAGGATTGAAGTGGTGGAGGCCCAACTAGAAGGGACTTAGTTTCTCCATTCGGAACCGTGCCGACATAGAAGTTTTTCATTCATACACTTCTATTGATTACATTTTAATAGAAATACTATTTTCTTGTCCAATTAATATCTTGCAAATATTTGAATTATTATTTCATGGAAATATTTGTTATTAATATTGAAGGATTATGTTATTGAATGTGCTAACTTTATATATTATCACCATATGATTTCATATATTGGTTGTTGAGGACAAGTTGCAGCTGTATTTATTTGATTGAAGTGATCAACGATGGACTTCATCGAACGTCCAGATGAGGTAGTCTCTTTATCTTGTCTTGTTAGCATATCTTTTTATATAGCATACTTGAGATTATAGTTAATTTTTGCATTCATTTCTGTTCGTTGTAGTTTACCCCATGCCATATATAGATTTTCTTCGTAACATATAGATTCTTATTGCACTTGTTTGATGAAATAACATCTCCTTTAGGAGAGAATTATTGTTCTGAGGAAGGTCACCTCGGTAATTATATGTTGATTACCATCCTTGTTATGTTCTTGGAAATAATTTTTATCTTGTTATTCTTGTTCTAGGCAGGTCACAGGAGATAGATCTGAGAATAAGTTACAATGAAAATTGCAAAACATGGAGAATATGACTCCATCAAGTGGTGAGGTAGGTGATCTCACCAAGTACCAATTCTAAAGGAAGATTGGTAAGAAAAAATATTTTTGGATATGATACACTCAGATGTGTGTGGACCAATGTCAACCTCCTCTCTAATAGGGAGATTATACCTCAGATGATTTCAAGGAATTCTACATAGAGGTCGGGATTAGGAGGGAGCTCACTACTCCCTACAATCCTCAGCAAAATGGTGTAGCAGAAAGAAAGAACCATTGAAGAATTGTTTAAGTAAATGATGAATGACCAGAATCTATTCATGTTTCTATGGGGAAAAGAAAATATGAAAACTGTAAATGTTTAGAATAGAATTCCTCATCATATATTGAAGAACATGACTCTAAGAAGCCTTCTCTGGAAAAGAATCCAATTTTTGAACACTTGGATTCTATCCATGGAACAGAAAAAGTTGATAATGAAAAATTAAAGAAAGAACATGAAAATCAATAGGAAATTAATAATATGTTGTTACGAAGAATAGAAACAAAAAAAACATCCCAAAGAATAATGAAGTGGGTGAGGAAGTTAGTAAAAACACTTCAAAGGATTCTAGCCATGGAACAGAAAAAGAAAACAACTCTTCTAATGACACACAGATGACAAAGTTGATTTCTCTCGTTTGTATTGAGTTTATTGTCTTCTGATTGCTTGATAGCCTCTGTTCATTTTGAGTCTGAGTTTATTAGCCTTATCCTTAACCCAGTAGTGTTTCAATACATATACGCGGGTGTTTTCCTGACAGTCACTTACATACATTATGTAGGAAGCATATATACATGATTTTCCCTTGAACAATCATGTACATCATTCTTGTATGCTTGGTTACTGAGTTTGATGTTTTATGGGTGAGTTTTGATGGTTTTTGAGCCTTCTTATGTCTATGTTATGATCGTTAAGTGCCTGCAGAATGATAGGAAAATTTCCTTTGGTTGAATTTTCAGGTAGTGTCTTTCTCATCATCCTTTTCATTAATTGTCCTTACATCTTAGGCTGGGTGTTTTCTTCTTGATATCCTACTTGGTTTGTCTCTTTTTTCATACCGTATAATCTTCATATCAATTTTTTTGTTCAGTCCTTGCATTTTCATTCTTTTATATTAAAACTACAAAAACAATAAACATTTTTCATTTTTGGGATTTGATCTTTGGGTTCTTATCGTCGATATTAGTACATGTATGAAAAGATTTCATATTATTTTGAATTGAAGAATTAAATTGAAAATTTCATTTTGAAAAGCTTATCATCTATTGGGAATTGAAGTTATGACTTTTAATTTTATTCATATTCATTTATTTTACTTGTTAAGTCATAACATCATCAGTTTCACTACCACACCTTTTTGAGTAAGCAAGGACACTAAAAGAAACACTGATAAATTAGAATTGATTAGAAACGATTTTATTTTTTAGGGTCACAAACTAGCGTATGATTTAGAGCCTTGGAATAGGATTTTGTGAGTAAAACTCTCCAAGGCTATTAAATCAACATATGTGTATGATTAAGGAAGAGGTGAAATCCATTGTATAATTGCTGACATCAGGAGGCTCCACTTACACAAGAGTTAAGAACGACGTCGTGTGAGGTTGCTTGAGGGGATATCCCCCCAATACCTTCTTAGAGTTAGATATATTTATGGGGTTCGATTCGTATATGGGGATATTACTAGTACCTTTACCTTTGTGAGAGGCAGTTTGTTCAAGGTTTCGGGCTTTGTTACCCTACCCATACAGTGGACTTGACTTACAACTGTTCGCATGCGCATTGGTTATATCATGGTTTCTTAGTTGCTTGACAAAGGTACCACATAGGTTACTTGCAGGGGTTATTCTGCATGTACCCTGGGTCAGATAAGGGTCATACAACACACAACCTTTATGGAGTATTACCTCTCTGAGGGGATATGACCAACTAGTTCTTAATCCCACGAGGGCCCTTGTAACTCATTTTGATACCTCTGATATTTTGCAGGGATTCTCAGGCCCCTCTTGGGCAAGGAATACCTACTTTAGGAAGGGAGGCCCATTTCAACCACTTTATCTTGTTTGTGTGCATATTGGACTTTTTTGTTTTTTTTGGTGTGCCCTTTGATCATTAGTTGACCTTAGGATTTTGTATTGTATCGTGATTTTTCATTATTATGGATAGTGGAGTCCCTTTGACTCACTCATTTGGCACTACCACCCCCATGGAATTCGCTCATTTCATGGGGATGAATCTGTCTATGTTTCATAATGGTATACATAATCATGATACTCAATCAATACCTTGGGTATCTAATCATCTTCCTCTTGATATTCCAAACATGCCTTCACCCTTTCCATCCGCTCCCTCACCTATTTATATGAATCCTAGTTTTGGATCTGGGCACATGATGAATCCTTTTTCTACATCTTCGTTTATTGGGATTCATATCCATCAACCGAATCTCACAATGGGAGTTTGGAATATCCCTTCTTACAGATCCAATCCTATCTTCATTTTTATAGGAGCAAGTGCTCAAATGCGTGGTTATTATACTTATTACACCCTATCCATATATCCTTCGTCTGCTATGCTAGTTCCTACAAATACTTTTCTCATGATAGACCTCCATCTATCCTATAGTATTTCATACAAAGGAAGTTAGTTTTATAGTATGGGAAACCCCCTTCACATAGTTCCTTCGTTTGGGGGAAGCATATACCCTCACCTGAGTAACCCTTTTCATGTCGCTTTCTCTTTGCAAGTGACTTCCTTGGTGAATATTCCCTTAGAACCCTTTATGAATCAGTTTGGAGGAGGATATTTTCCTTCCAAAGAGGGCCATGGTGTATACCAAAACCCTTACTAGCCCGCAATTTCTAAATTTACGAGAAAAGGACATTTTTTAGCGTTAAGTTGTAATTGCATCACATTCTCTTGCTTGCACTATTGAGCCTATTGTCAGTTCTCACTTTCACATTATATTCCTATCACCTCAACAATTTGCATCATCAGCCAAGAAGATCCTTTTTTATATCCTTGTAGCTTGACACCCTATACCCAACAGGAAACCTTCCCCAAAGTGTCCATATCCTGCATGCACCTCCTTACATTGAGCATAGGTATGTTCCACTGTTGGAACTAGTTGCTTGCTAGCGACACTTGTTTCCTCCTCTGTATCATAGCATTCATTTGACTATGAAAAAACAAAAAAATACACGCGGGAAAATAATATTATCGTATATTGGCAGCGGTCGTGTCTCCTTTGAACATAGCACAAAATTTGAGTCCACTTGTCATCAAAATTTTGGGTTTAGCATGACATTAGGAATCTGAGCTCGTCACTTAGAGTTTACTTCCTTGACTGGTTACTCTTCCAATCCCTATGGAGAGTTTGATTGGTGCCTCCTCCATCACAAAGTTTCATCATTGAGTCTATGCTATCAGAGTCTTCCATATGTCTTATGCATTGTTCAAAGGATGTCTCTCAACCTGTGTTAGCCATTCCTCAGACCTATTGACTTTTCATGTCGACCATACCCTTAGTGTGTCTTAGATTTACATGAATCTATAGTCATATCCTGTACCCTGGTCCTAATTTCATCGTTGGTAGGTAACCTTGAACCCATTAGTCGACAGTTCGTCATTGGTCGCTGACTGGGGGGTTTCCCTCTTTTTCGACGACAATAAATCTATTTACACATTGGGATTCATGCATTTTCTTGGATACCATTATCCTTATTGGTGGTTTCCTTGCCTTTGTCAGCATTTTTCCTTATTGTCTTCTATTCAAAGGGTCTTTTTTGTGTACTACTTGCATCTGGAACACATGAAATATGCACAGGGTCGTTGGTTCATGAACATGTTCTTTGTCTAATTTCCTCCAAATCATAAAGCTCCTTATTTGTACCTTGTGATGAATGATGAGAGTGCCTTAATTCTCTCCTTTCAGTGAGTCTCCTTCCATCGAATTCAACCCATTTATTCTAGAAACAAGGCTTAGATTCCTATGAGTACCTAGAGCCTTGCAGTCATTAGTGGCAGGTTCTCCCGCCATCGATAGTTTGGAATACATCAATGTCTCATGATCGATGGATTCTTCAAGTGTTCGAACTCAAAACCTTTATTCACACTTGCAAGAATGTACTATGTGCCTTGATACCAACTTTAATTATCGGTAGGTTGCCTCGCGTTTGTTAACGGTATACCTTAATGACCGATAATCAAATGAAGTCTCCTTGTGTTCGACCTCAACTCCTTTATTCACATGATGTAGACTTGCACCTTTGGCGAATCGTGTAGAAGACTTGAAGACATCAGTTCATAGTCACATCTTTCTTGAGTTGTTTTTATCTTTCATTGGACCAATACCTATGTGACTTTAGTGACCATGGGAGATCCGATTGTACTCCATTGTATACATATATCTTCAGATTGATTTTGAGACTGGATTTACTAGTCCTTGTTCATGACTATGATAGCCTATGGCATGCAGGCACCTTTGTATTTCCTATTCATGGCCATGAACAACTGTTTGGTATATTTCCACATGGATCTGCAATGTAATTCAAATTGTCATCCATGTGCGCAAAGTCAATACAGATTGTGATATTCTCATGAGAAACTAGTTCGACCATATGGGTCTCCATTAATCCACTTCTGGGTATTATAATGTATTTCGGCCATTGCAGATACTCCTCTGATCTCACACATTAGGGGGCATATTTTATAGCAAGATTTGCCTCACCCTATGCAAATTTTCTCAGAAGGCCTTTTCCATTTCCCTATGCAGACTTGAAGTCCCTTTTTGTAGTTCCCAGAGATAAAAATAATATTTTTCCACATATACACACCCTAAATATTATACAACATGCGTATGCGTAAGTTTCACTATTACATCCCACGTACATCAGGTTTTGTGCCCAAAATTAAAAAATGGTGTTGGGTTTCCATGTCACATCACGAGATCCATGACCCTTGACCTTCCATATATTGGAAACGTTCTGACTAAGCCCTTTAGTTCCATTTGAAGGATATAAATGGGCCATATCCAAGGTGTGGAAAAGGGGAGAAGAATTCAACTTTGAGAGCAAAGTTACTTTGGTGAAATTATTCACTTCATATTAAGTCTGCCCCCCTTTATCCTTTTAAGTTTGAACACATTGTTCATCCCCCAAGCTCTTCCCTACTTGATTAAGGACCTCATTGTCTCTCTTATATGAGCTTGCCTTTGGTGGAAGATTGAAGTGGTGGAGGCCTAGATGGAAGGGACTTAGTTCGGAACCGTGCTGACACGGAATTGTTTTATTCATACACTTATGCTGACTACATTTTAATAGAAATACTCTTTTCTCATCCAATTAATGTCTTGCAAATATTTGAATTGTTATTCCATGGGAATATTTGTTATAAATATCGATGGGTTATGCTATTGAATGTGCTAAATTTGTAAATTGTCACCATATTCTTGTGTATCTTGGTTTTTGAGGAAAAGTTGCAGGTGTATTGCTTTGAGTCAATTGCTCAATGGTGGAATTCATTGAACGTCTGGATGCGTTAGGATCTTTATCTTGTCTTGTTATCATATTTGTTTATATAGAATACTTGATATTAGAGTTGATTTCTGTATTCATTTCCGTCTTTTGTGATTTACCACATGCTATAGATATATTTCCCTCATCACATATAGATTCTTATAGCACTTGTTTGATGAAATAACACCTCCTTTAGGAGACATTTATTGTTCCCAAGAAGGTCTTAGGTCACCTCAATAATTATGTGATGATTACCATCCTTTTTATTTTCTTGGAAATACTTTTTCTCATTTTGTTCTTGTTCCGAGCAGGTCACAGACGATATATCTAAGAAGAAGTTACAATGAAAATTTCAAAACATGGAGCAGATGAATCCATCAAGTGGTGAGGTAGGTGGTCTCACCAAGTACCAATTCTAAAGGAAGAGTGGTAAGAAAAAGGAGTTTTGGATCTAATACACTCAAATGTGTTTGGACCAATTTCAACCTCCTCACTAAGCAGGAGAGTATACCGCAAATGATTTCAAGGAATTCTATACAAAGTTCGGGATTAAAAGGGAGCTCACTACTTCCTACAATCCTCAACAGAATGGTGTAGAAGAAAGAAAGAACCATTGAAGAATTTGTTAAGGAAATGATGAATGACCAAAATATATTCATGTTTCTACAGGGAAAAGAAACTATGACAACCGTACATGTTTAGAATAGAATTCCTCATCATATATTGAAGAACATGAGTCTAGAAGAAGCCTTCTTCGGAAAAGAATCCAAGTGTTGAACACTTGGATTCTAGCCATGGAACAAAAAAAGTTGATAATGAAAAATTAAAGAAAGCACATGAAGATCAATAGGAAATTAATAAGATGTTGTTGGAAGCATAGAAACAAAAAAATATCCCAAAGAATAATGAAGTGGACAAGGAAGTTAGTAAAAACATTTCAAAGGATTCTAGACATGGAAAAGAAAAAGAAAACAACTCTTCTACTGACACACATATGAAAAAATTGATTTATCTTGTTTATATTGAGTTTCTTGTTGTCTGATTGCTTGACAACCTCTGTTCATTTTGAGTCTGAGTTTCTTATCTATATCCTTAACCAGATAGTGTTTCAATACATATACACGTGTTTTTTCTTGACAGTCACATACATACGTGTGTTGTCATTCTGTAGGAAGCGTATATAAGGGATTTTCCCTTAAACAGTCATGTACATCATTCTTGTATGCTTGGTTGTTCAGTTTTATGTTATCTAGGTGAGTTTTGATGGTTGTTGAGTCTTCTTAGGTCTCTGTTATGATTGTTAAGTGCCTGCAGAGTGATGGGAAAACTTTCTTTGGTTGAAGTTTCGGGCAATGTCTTTCTCTTCATCCTTTTCATTGATTGTCCTTATATATTGGGCTAGGTTTTGGGCTTTGTTACCATGCCCATACGGTGGACCTAACTTACGAATGTTCTCCTACGCATCAGTTATATCGTGGTTTCTTATTTGCTTGACATAGTTACCACATAGGTTGCTTGCAGGGGTTATCCTGCAGGTATCCTGGGTCAAATAAGGATCAGACAACACATGGCCTTTATAGCAGATTACATCTTTGGAGGGATCTGACAGACTAGTTTTTAAGCCCACGAGGGCCCTTGTAAATGATTTTGATACCTTTGATCTTTTGCAGGGAGTCTCAGGCCCCTCTTGGGCGAGGCATACTTGCTTTAGGGAGGGAGGCCCCTTTCAACCACTTTATCTTATTTGTGTGCATATTAGAATTTTGTTTATTTTGGTGTGCTCTTTGATCATTAGTTGACCTTAGGATTTTGTATTGCGTCATGATTTTTCATTATTATGGATAGTGGATTCCCTTTGACTCCCTCATTTGGCACTACCTCCCCCATGGAATTCGCTCATTTCATGGGGACGAATCCATCTATGTTTCATAATGGTATAGAAAATCATGATACTCAATCAATACCTTGGGTCTCTAATCATCTTCCTCTTGATATGCCAAACATTCCTTCATGCTTTCCATCCTCTCCCTCACCTACTTATATGAATCCTAGTTTTGGATCTAGGGGCATGATGACTCCTTTTTCTACATCTTCGTATGATGGGATTCATATCCCTCGACCGACTCTCACAGTGGGAGGTTGGAATATCCCTTCTTATGGATCCAATCCTAGCTTCACTTTTCCAGGAGCAAGTGCTCCAATGGGTGGTTATTATACTTATTACACCCCATCCATATATCCTTTGTTCGTTATGTTAGTTCCTACAAATGCTTTTCCCATAACGGGTGTCCATCTATCCTTTAGTATTTCATACAGAGGGAGTTAGTTTTATAGGATGGGAAACCTCCTTCATAGATTTCCTTCATCTAGGGGAAACATATACCCTCACCTGAGTAACCCTTGTCATGTCACTTTCTCTTTGAACGCAACTTCCTCGGTGACGATGCCCTTAAAACCCTTTATGAATTAGTTTGTAGGAGGATACTTTCTTGTCGTACAGGTCCATGGTGTATACCAGAACCCTTAGTGGCATGCAATTTCTCAAAACCAGTCTTTGCTAGAACCTTCATCTCAAATTCTGCAACCAACCACCGCCATTCCAGTCACTGCAAGTCATACTGGCATTATATCACCAACCTCTTCTAGTCATTTTGGATATTGGTCGACAACCTCTACAATTCATGTTGAAGACCAACAACCAACCACTGCAAGTTATGTTGGGGGCACAAATCTAGTCATTTCTAGTCACACTACACATACATCACCAACCTCTACTAGTCATGTTGGGGATTCATCACCAACCTCTTCTAGTCATGTTGGGGATTCATCATCAACCTATGCTAGTCATGTTGAAGGTTCATCACCAACCTCTGCTAGTCATGTTGGGAATTCATCACTAACCTCTACAAGTCATGTTGGAGATTTCCTACTAGCCTCTGCAAGTCATGCTAGGAGAATGCCACTAGCCACTACAAGTCATGATGAGGGCATACATACAATTGAGAAGCCTAGACATGTAAGACATAATCCCAAGTTCCTTTGTAGTCTTTGCAAAGGATATCACCTTACTCATTTGTGCCCTGATATTGTTGTGGTACAAGAAGTGTGGTCCTTTCCTGGGGGCCCTTCAGGTTCTAAATCATCTTTAGTTTCCCAACCTTGTTTGGTTGATAAAGTGGTCATGCCAATGCAATCTTCGGTTGATAGCACCCTTGGTTTTGGAGGTGATGCGTTTCTTTACCTTGTTGTCTCGCATCATGTTCAAGAAACAGTCGTGTCGATGCAATATTCGGCCAACACCACTCCTAATTTTTGGGGTGATGCATCACTTGACCTTGTTGTATCGCATCCTATTCAACCAATGGTTGAAGAAGTGGTCATTCCAATGCGATCTTCAGTCTATCTCAATTTTCTCTTAGAGAGTGACAAGCCTAATGAAGTGACATTGCCAATGCAATCTTCAGTCAATACCACTCTTCTTTTGTAGCGTGATGCGTCCATCACCCATATGCTTAGAATTTCTAGTCCTATACCTTCTGAAAAAGGGATAATTATACTCTCTCCGAGCACGCTCCCTCCAATTCCTAGGGTGGTTTCCTTGATTGCAATGATCTTGTAGAGCCTCGAATTCCTTCTTCTACACCCTTCCAGATAAGGGGAATTCTTCGATATATTGTAGATAAAGTAACCTCTACAAGTATTTTATCCTCCTCAACTTGGAAAGCTTTGGGTTTTCCCAAGCTTGTGTCAGCTATCTCTGAGTTGTTGAATTTCGAAATAAGTCCTACATGGGAGCCTTGGCCTCCCCAATTATATGTTTGTTAGAAAAACATCCTTTGAGTCTTGTTTAAGCTATTTTCCGACTCTCTCAAAAAGAGAAAATATTTCCGAGTGAACTTGTATCTTTCACACTCACTAATTGGATTTTAAAGGATGTCTATTTGGTGTAAGTTTAACCCTTTTTCGGACCAAGTAGACTAATTTCGAAAAAGGAATACTCTAGTCACTAGTGGCTAGAAGAGTTCTCCTGGGTATTGTTTTATACTTTTTCAGGCCTAGGGACTAAATTTACAAAAAAAGGACATTTTTTGGCATTAAGTTGTAATTGCATCTCATTCTCTTGCTTGCACTATTGATCCTATTATCGTTTCTCTCTTTCACATTATAAGCCTGTCATGTCAGCAATTTGCATCATCATCCAAGCATAGCCTTGTTTATATCCTTTGTAGCTTGACACACTATACCCAAGAGGAAACATTCCCTCGAGTGTTCATATCCTGCATGCACCTCCTTACATTGAGCATAGGTATGTTCAATTGTTGGAACTAGTTGCTTACTAGTGACACTTGTTTCCTCCTTTGTATCATAGCATTCATTTGACTATGAAAAAAAAAAAATACAGGCGAGAAAATAACATTATCTTATATTGGCAGTAGTTGTGTTGCCTTTGAACAGAGCACAAAATTTTGAGTCCACTTGTCATAAAAAAAATTCATTTAGCATGACCTTAGGAAGTTGAGCTCAGTTCTTAGAGTTTACTCCTCTGACTGGTTACTCTTCCAGTCCCTATGGAGAGTTTGATTGGTGCCTCCTAGATCACAAAGTTTCATCATTGATTCTATGTTTTCAGAGACTTACATATGTCTCATGCTCTTGTTCAAACAGTGTCTCTCAGCCTATGTCATCCATTCCCCAGAACTCTTGACTATTCATGTCAACCATGCCCTCAGTGTGTCTCAAAGTTACATGAAGTTGTAGTCCTATCATGCACCCTGGTCCTACTTTCATCATTAGTAGGTAACCTTGAACTCAACAGTAGACATTTCATCATTGGTCACTGACTGGGGGGTTTCCCTTGTGTTCGAAAACAAGAAATATATTCACATATTGGGATTCATGCAGTTTCTCGTATTTCATTATCCTTATTCGTGGTTTCCTCCCCTTTGTGAGAAATTTTCCTTATTGGTTTCTAATCAGAGGGTCTTTTTCGTGTACCTCTTGCATATGGCACACGTGAAATATGCACAGGGTCATTGGTTCATGAACATGTTCTTCATTTGATTTCCTCCAAATCATCAAGATCTTTCTTTGTACCTTGTGTTGAATGATGAGAGATACCTTAATTCTCTCCTTTCAGCGGGTCTGCTTCCATCGACTTCAACCCATCTATTCTAGAAATGAGGCTTAGAGTCCTATGAGTACCTAGAGGCTTGCAGTCATTAGTGGAAGGTTCTCCCACCATCAACAGTTGGGAATACATCAATGTCTCATGATCGATGTATTCTTCAAGTGTTCAACCTCAACACCATTATTCACACTTGTAAGAATGTACTTGGTGCCTTGATACCTACTTTAATTATTGGTAGGATGTCTCGATTTTTTTAATGATATACCTTAATGGCCGATAATCAAATGAAGTCTCATTGTGTTCAACCTCAACTCATTTATTCACATGATGTAGAATTGTACCTTTGGTGGATCATGTAGAAGACTTCAAGACATTAGTTCATAGTCACAGATTTCTTGAGTTGTTTCTATCTTTCATTGGACCAGTACCTATGTGACTTCAGTGAACATGGGAGATCAGATTGTACTCCATTGTATACAGATATCTTTAGATTGATTTTGAAACTGGTTTTACTGGGCCTTGTTTGTGACTATGATAGCCTATGGCATGTAGCCACCTTTTTGTTTCCTATCCATGGCCATGAACAATTGTTTGGTATATTTTTTCATGGATCTGCAGTGTAATTCAAATTGGAAGCCATGTGCGCAAAGTTAGTACATATTGTAATATTCTCTTGCGAAACTAGTTTGTCCAGTTGGGTCTCCATTACTCCACTTTTGTGTATTAGAATGTGTAACATACCCAGCCACCCACAGGCCAGGGTACGCTACCTTCAAGCCCACCCTCAGACTTCTTTCTCTTACCAATACCTTTTAAAATTTAAGGATGCATAAAAGAAAATCCTTTAATGACATACACAACAATATTCATCAAGCATGCATAGTCTAAATATTCAATTAAACGATAATTAAATATACACAACGAAAATACATTCATATACATGTAAATGATACCATAACAAAGAGAACTTATCTTTATGAAAGATGACACCAACTGGCTACAAACCAAGGATGATCCACCCAATCGTAGACACTATTGTTCCAAATCTCAATAGGAGCATCACCCCCGAGCCAGGGCTATGAATCCACAAGGACGGTTCAAGAGTGTTACATGGCTTCCCAAACCAGTCAGCACCCAATCTATCACAGGATTCCCAACTCTCACAACAATACAAGTACCCAGCTCTCTTCTACCCAACTTGTAGCACCCAAGAGAATGGACCTCCACCCTTCTTTGCCACACAATCCCTCAGGCAGTCCTTCTCCTTAATTTGGGCTCCAACACAACTAGTCCAGAATATCAATGTTGGAACTCTCAGGACTCGTAGCTATGAGAAATCTTGGATGCAGGCCAACGCATCTCATACATGGGGCCTCAGGTCACAACTAGATCACACCAGCAACCACTACAATCAACTATCTTGTGGCTAATATTCAGTAGTTTGGCTCCCTTTCCCCGAGCCAGGACATGAATGACGGATGGATCAATGAATGGGTAAGTGGGTGCATGAAGGTGCGCGCATGAAAGTGTGCGAGCGATAGAATGGTGCGAATGTAGAAGTGAAGGAGAAAATGAGCCAATGACCAACCCCCCCATCAGACCAGAGGCAGGTTTAAGTAACTTTGTGGGGAAATCAAGAACCTCCTGTCCCTCCCCAAGAAGATCACGTAATCAATCCCCTCCCTTAGACAAAAAGGGGTAATTATAATAGGAATAAACAATTATCCCCTCAAACCCCCTCTCTTGTGGAATCATAGCCCCCTATAACTCTAGTCCTTGTCTATCTAGCAGCCAGCCATGTATTTATTAATAATAATGATGAAAACATTACATGTCTTGGGCACATTGGCCTCTTAATAATTGTTTGGGAACTCTGGCCTCTCAAAATTGTAACAATACATTATTTAAAATGGGGTTCAAAACCTGGGGTGTTACATCCCCTCCCCCTTATTTTGGCACTGTCCTCAATGCCTATAAAAAAATAGAGATCAAAATCTCGAATTTATTCAAAAAATTTAGGTACTATTCCTGCATGGCATCTTCATGCTCCCATGTAGCATCTTCAGGACCATAGTAGGTCCATTGAACTTGCTACCTGGGAGCATGAATATGCCATGTGGGCAGAGTACCTGCATCATCTTGAATAAATTTGAGATTTTGATCTCTATTTTAGTATATGCACTAAGAATAGTGCCAAAATAAGGGGGAGGAGATGTAACACCCCAAGTTTTGAAACCCCAATTTAAATAATGTATTGTTACAAAGCTAAGAGGCTAGAGTGCCCAAACAATTATTAAGAGGCTAGTGTGCCCAAGACATGTAATTTTTTTATCATTATTAATAATAAATACATGGCTAGTTGCTAGATGGACAAGGACTAGAGTTATAGGTTGCTATGATTCCACAAGAGAGGGGGTTGAGGGGCTAAGTATTTATTCCTATTATATTTACCCCTATTTGTCTAAGGGAGGGGATCGATTACGTGAGATTCTTTGGGAAGGCCAGGAGGTTCTTGATTTCCCCACGAAGTTACTTAAACCCACCTTTGGTCTGATGGCGGGGTTGGTCATTGGCTCATTTGATCCTTCACTTCTACATTCACACCATTCTATCCCTCACATACTTTCTATTAGTGCTAGAAGTCACTCCCGGATTGCTTGCAGGAGTAGAGCCCAACGCCCATCAGTTTTATGTCACGATTTGTTTATGAAGGGTGATCGAATGGAGATAATGGATCTAGGAGGTATCACTCTTAACTCAGGGACTGAGTCTAGTTCATAAGGACAGAGGAGGTCTGGAATCCTAACTTCATCCAGTGGGTTGATTTAAACATGAACAGGTGGAAGACTTAGGAGAAAGTGGACAAACAGCTCAGGGCATCACGCTTGCAGCAGTTTGCAGAGGAAAAACTCTGAAAATAGGATCCTCCTGGTTCAGGGCTTCAAGAAGCTGAAAGAGGACTTGACTGGATCCTCCAATTCCAAGTCATTCAACGCTAAGAGAATTACAGGGACTGATTAAAGGCTCCGTAACTATTACAGTGATCCATTACAACATCATCCTATAATAGTTACAGCTCGACTGGACCCTCCAATTCCGAGCTGCTCTAATACAGTGTAAACAAAGATATGATAGAAACTGGCATTCATAAGGCAAGAAGTCTCCAAAGCTCGTACATAACCAGAACAACAATGCTTCATTAAAATTTTACAACCAGGGAGCTCTGCTCA
>ML783653.1:1363764-1391497 GCA_009831015.1 Picea engelmannii
TTCATTAAAATTTTACAACCAGGGAGCTCTGCTCAACCATCGATGTCTACAAAATATGAGAAAACTCCTCTAAATACTTAGAGCGAAACATAGAAGCCAATTCAAGACATTGCATTGATGGCATTACGCCTGCGTGTTTACTGTACCTGCAGTCTCTGGACGTTCGTGGACTTCAGTCAGATGCAATCGCGTTCCAAAGGACCTGTGAATGAAATGACCAGCTTACAGTCATTTATGGAATTCCCATTTATGGTGGAAACGATGTCCAACCACCATCAACTGCTGCAATAACTGATTCATTGGGATCGGGGAAAGACTCGGCTAACTCTGTACCTACAGGACATGGAAACCTTCATATTTTTCCATTTGAATCTTGCTTGGAGAAATCACGGTAGGACTGATAAGTGACGTGGAGTGGTGAGTGGATGGTGATCGGGCAGGAGAACGACATGACAGATACAAGTGGAAGGATCCATAGGTGTCGAAGTGTATGAGCCAGGTGGAGGATCATAATGGCTAAAAACTGTGGTTAGCATGATATGGAAAGAAGACGTGGCGGCAAAGGACCGATGGTGGATGTATGCGATGAAGCTCTAGACTTTTCGGGAATTCGGGATTCACGAGTCGAAGTGCGCGAGCTCCTTGCCTCCGGGATCTCCGATATCCCGATATGCGATGAGCCCCTTCTCCCGGGAATTAGCCCCTTCCGACTAGACCATGGTCCATACGACCTGTCCTGGTGCGACCGTGGTCCAACTTTGCATCGGGATTTTGGCGTTCTTGATGACACGATGTTTGTTTCCGTTGAACTTGCGATTCCCCGAACCCCGATGGTTTATGGCCGCTGACTTGTTGACTGTCGGATCTTTGGTGCGTAGCCTGCCACCTGTCTTCCACTACTGAAAGCTGCCCCCGATATCGGGAAATCGGGCATCGAGATATCGGGATTTTTGCTACCATGTGTGCGGGGCTTCCAGTTTCCTGATCCCCGACTCTGTGGGATCTCTCGCCAAGTGTCACGGTTGACAGACGACTTTGATGCAGTTGGGCAATCGCGCATCGCGATTAACTCAGGTAAGAGTTTTCTGCCTTTAGAAACTCTGATCCTCCGATGGACTGAAAACCCGACTCTCCTTCTGATATCTGACACGCGTCCTGCCAAAATTAATGGCTAGGATCCCATCGGTTTTTTGAGACTCGAAAGTTCTCGGCTGTCTTTCCCTTTAGAATCCCGATACCAAAAATGTTACTAACACTTTCATGCATGCACCTCCATGCACCCACTTAACTGTTCATTGATCCATCCGTCATCCACGTCTTGGATCGGGGAAAGGGAGAAGAACTATTGAATATTAGCCATAAGATAATTGGTTGTAGTGGTCGCTGGTGTGATCCAGTCGTAACCTGAGGCCGCATGTCTAAGATGCGTTAGCATGTGTCCAACGTTGCTCACAGATACAAGTCCTGAGAGTTCTATCATTGAGATTTTGGACCAGTTTCATTGGATCCCGAATTAAGGAGAAGGATTGCCTGAGGGATTGCATGGCAAAGAAGGGTGGAGGTCCATTCTCTTAGGTGGTGCAAGCCGGGTAGAAGAGAGCTGGGTACTTGGATTATTGTGAGAGCTAGGAAGCCTGTGAGAGCTTGGGTGATGACTGGTTTGGGAATCCAAGTAACACTCTGGAACCGTCCTTGTGGATTCATAGCCCTGGCTTGGGGGTGACGCTCCTGTTAAGATTTGGAGCAATAGTGTCTATTGTTGGGTGGAATGTCCTTGGTTTGCAGCCAGTTTGTGTCATCTTTCATAAAGATAAGTTCTCTCCATTATGGTATCATTTACATGTATATGAATGTGTTTTCACTGTGTATATTTAATTATAGTTTAATTGAATCTTTAGATTATGCATTCTTGTTGGATATTGTTGTGCATGTCGTTAAAGGTTTTTCTTTTATGCATCCTTAAATTTTAAAAGGTATCTGTAAGAGAAAGAAGTTCAAGGGCGGTGTTGAAGGTAGCGTACCATGGCCTATGGGTGGTTGGACATGTTACATAATGTATCTCGACCATCATAGATACTCCTCTAAACTCACACATTAGGGGGCATCTTTTATAGAAATATGTTCCTCAGTCTATGCAAATTTTCTCAGAAGGCCTTTTCCATTTCCCTATGCATACTTGAATTCCCTTTTTGCAGTTCCCAGAGATAAAAATGATATTTTTCCACATATACATTCCCTGACTATTATACAACATGCGTATACGCAGGTTGCACCATTACATCTTGTGTACATCGGGTTTTGTGCCCAAAATTAAAAAATGGTGTCGGGTTTCCATGCCACATCAAGAGATCCATGATCCTTGACCTTCCATATACTGGAAAAATTCTGACTTGGACATTCAGTTCCATTTGAAAGCTATAAATGGGCCATATCCAAGGTGTGGAAAAGGGGAGAAGAATTCAACTTTGAGAGAAAAGTTACTTTGGAGAAATTATTCTCTTCATATTGAGTTTGCATCCCTTTATCCTTTTAAGTCTGAACACATTGTTCATCCCCCAAGCTCTTCCCTACTTGATTGAGAACCTCATTGTCTCTCTTAAATGAGCTTGCCTTTGGTGGAGGCCCAACTGGAATGGACTTATTTTCTCGGTTCAAAATTGTGTCGATGCATAATTTTTTCATTCATACACTTCTGTTGATTACATTTTAATAGAAATACTCTTTTCTTGTCCAATTAATGTCTTGCAAATATTTGAATTGTTATTCCATGGGAATATTTGTTATTAATATTGATGGATTATGCTATTGAATGTGCTAACTTTAATATTATCACCATATGCTTGTGTATCTTGGTTATTGAGGAAAAGTTGCAAGTGTTTTACTTTGAGTCAAGTGCTCAACAATGGACTTCATCAAACGTTCTGGATGAGGTAGGATATTTATCTTGTCTTGTTAGCATATTTTTTTATATACAATACTTGAGGTTAGAGTTTAATTCTACAGTCATTTCCATCTATTGTGGTTTACCCCATGCCATAAAGAGATTTTCCTTGTAACATATAGATTATTATTGCACTTGTTTGATGAACTAACATATCCTTTAGGATACATTTATTGTTCCCAGGCAAGTCACCTCGGTAATTATATCATGATTACCATCCTTGTTATGTTCTTAGAAATACTTTTTCTCTTGTTGTTCTTGTTCTGGGCAGGTTACATGTGATATCTCTGAGAAGAAGTTACAATGACAATTGAAAAACATGGAGCAGATGAATCCATCAAGTGGTGAGGTAGGTGATTTCACCAAGTACCAATTCTAAAGGAAGAGTGGTAAGAAAAATGATTTTTGGATATGATACACTCAGATGTATGTGGACCAATGTCAACCTCCTCACTAAGAGAGAGAGTATACCTCAAATGATTTTAAGGCATTCTTTAGAGAGGTCGGGATTAGGAGGGAGCTCACTACTCCCTACAATCCTCACCAGAATGGTGTAGAAGAAAGAAAGAACCATTGAATATTTTTTTAAGGAAATGATGAATGACCAGAATCTATTCATGTTTCTATGGGGAAAAGCAACTATGAAAACCGTATATGTTTAGAATAGAATTCCTCATTATGTATTGAAGAACATGACTCTAGAAGAATCCTTCTCCACAAAAGAATCCAAGTGTTGAACACTTAAGGATATTTGGTTGTCAGTCAAGAAGAATGAACGTAAGGAAGCTACGATGGAAGAATATCAATCCATCATGATGTATGGGAAATTGTGCCTAGACTTGAAGGAAATTCTATAAAGTATTGATAAATACAAGGTGCGATTCATGGCTAGAGGGTTCTCCCAGTAGGAGGGAGAATACTACGATGATACGATTACTCCAGTTTCCAAATATACCTCTCTCATATTTCTTGCAACATCTATGGGTTGGAGTTTACATCGGCTGGATGTAAATACTGATTTTTCTCAATGGAGTAATTGAGGAAGAAGTATACATAGAGAAACCTCAAGGTTTTGGGGTACACCCGAGAGAAACCCATGTTTGTATGGACTCAATCAAGCTCTAAGAGCTTAGTGCGAAGCCTCTCATTGTTCAATGTAAGAGGGAGTTAGCCTCTGAATTCGATATGAAGGATCTTGGTTTCATGCATTATTATTTTGGACTAGAAGTACAACAAAAGTGTGGTGAAATCTTTCTGTGGAAATGGAAGTATGTTGTAAATATTATTCAGAAGTTTGAGATGATGGATTGAAATTCCATGGAAACTCCCATGGTAACATATTTGAGGAAGTTGAGATATTATGATTGTGATCCACTAGACTCGTCCTTGTATCGGCTATTGATTAGCTCCTTGATGTATTTGGTGAATACTAGATCAAAATTTTTCTTTGTTCTGAACATGTTGAGCTAGTTCTAGGTGGAACCTAGACAATATCATTGGATGGCTGCAAATAATATTGAGATATCTTTGTGGGATGCTAACTTATGGTTTGAGATATGCCTAAAACAGTGATGTACAACTACATGGATTTACTTATTCAGATTGGGCAGGGAGTGCAAATGACAGAAATAGTACTTCCAGTATGTGTTTCAGTATGGAATCTGCTACAATATCATGGGTTAGAAGAAAACAAAAGTTTGTTACACTCAACACTGCAAAAGAAGAGTGTATTGCAACTTTTGATGCTTGTAAGGAAGCAGTTTGGCTCCATAAGATGGTTTCTAGATTGTTTGATCAGGTGTTGGATTCGATGGTGATATATTGTGATAATCAAAGTTGTGTGAATCTCTCAGAGAACCCAGTGTTCCATGACAAGTCAAAGCACATTGAGACCAGATACTATTGTCCTGAGGGGAGAAGTGGTTCTCTAGTATATCTCCACTGATGAGAAGACTGCAGATATTTTGATGAAGACTTTGTCCAAGATAAAGTTTGCATACATGAGGGACAAGCTGGGGCTCATGGATATTTCTCCCTTGGTTGAAAGGGAGGAGATGACTTCCTCGATTGGGAGGGAGCACTGATATGTGGCATCATGGACTGCCAATGAGATTCAGATATGTATCATGCTAGTACAAATTAGAGATGGTCATATGACTTATAAATGATGCTTGCATCATGCCAGTTATGATCATGCTAGTACAACTTAGATATGATACAGATGGTTGGTTTTGTGGATGATACAGTTGCCTGAGGTGCATCTGATCCAGATTTTATGAGAAGAAAAAAATGACTACAGATTATTAACAAGTTCTTAACACAAAATAACAAAGATACAATAAAATTGGTTTTCTATTCAATAAGGAAATACGCTGAAACTGTAAAATGCAGCGGAAACAAGCTTGCTGGAATGGTGGCAGCTTATCTCCGAGAAGAGATGTGACAACTGTGCTCATTCGCAAGAAGATGATTACAATGAGGCTCTGAAGGCATTTTTACAATAAACAGGAATTCCAAAAACCCTAGACATCCAAAAACATAACCCTAGGAGATGACGTGCCAAAAGTCATGTGGGCCCCGTTTGGGTAAGTTAATACATCAACTTATCGGGGTCGTAACTTTTGCATACAATCTCTGTTTTAGGTGTATGATAGCCCATTGGAAAGGTATCGTCATGGAGATTAATTTTGGGGGCTCAATGATGCTTTTGGCTATCATTGAGAATCTTGATCCTGAAAAAACTTCATTTAGGCCCTCAAAATGGCCCCGAAAGTTAAAACCGCTAAAAATAGTAAATTGCCAAAATTGTCATAAAATTGTTTTGAGCTAGTTGGAAGAGGTGGGTGGCCATTGATATCCACCTGGATCAATCCTACCTCCTTAAGAATAAATGGTCTCCATTGCGTTGATTTCCCCCATCAGATGAGAAAATTTCTGCTGAATTTGGCCCCAGGTGAGCCACTTGCCTTGGTGCAAGAGTTTCCCTGCTTTGACGACTCGATAAAGATGGATCCTTTACTATCGAGTGCCCTTGATATGTGTGTCCACAATCTGATCGATGGATTTTTTTTTGTATGCAGTCGAGTTTGAGCTCTATTAGTGTCATCTGCTCTGCTACGTCTGAGGTGTCCAATAATGGTGGGAAATAAGGGCGAAGGAGATCCACGTTGAACACTGGGTGCAAGCCAAGGAAAGGAGGAATGTTGAGCTCAAAATAATTATCCCCCATGGCCTTGGTGATGGTGTACGACCCATAACAGAGTGGGTGAAGCTTTTTATGGGGTCCTGTAAGGCGTTCTTTCTGCAAGTGCAACCAAACTTTGTCGCCCACCTGAAACTTATGTGACACTCGATGTTGATCATGGTGCTACTTATACTTGTCATTAGACTTATATAGGATATCCTGAACTTGTTGGCGGATGTGTTGGATCTGCTCAATGAACCAGGTGGCTTTGTTAGCTTCAGTTGGATCAGCTTCAGTTGGAGAAGGAGATGAGTCGGTCGAGGTGACCACAAGGGGAAGTGCAACATCTATGGGACCCAATGGCTGGAATCCCAACCCCACCTGAAAGGGGTTGTGACCAGTTGAGCTATGCAAGGCTTGGTTGTAGCTATGTTGGACATAGGGAAGTCTCTCATCCCATGTGTGAGGGTTCTTTGAATTATACATGCGAAGGATATGCACAATCATTCGATTGGAGACCTCAGTTTGGCCATCTGTCTGGGGGTGGAAGGTCATGGATTTGGTGAGCTTGGTGTCCAAAAGTGACCAGAGGCTCGACCAGAATGTGATGAGAAATCAATTATCTCGATATGAGACAATGGTTTGTGGGATTCCAAAATGTACCTAGACTCGTTCAAATAAGAGCTTGTCAGTGGCCTTTGCTGTGATGTTCTTCTTGCAAGCAACCAGAATTGCCATCTTAGAAAAGTGATCAACAACCACAAAAACAAAGTCATTTCCCCACTTGGTGGACAAGAGGCCCGACATGTAGTCCATTGAGATGGATTCCCATGGCCTACTAGGAGTATGAAGAGGGGTGTATAGGCCTTGTTTCTCAGTGGTCAGTTTGGCAATAACGCAGATAGTGCAATACCTGATATACTTGTTGACCTCTTGTCAAAGTTTCGGCCAGTAGAAATGTTTCTGTAGCATTGCCACTATCTTTTCGACGTTGAAGTGTCCTGCCACACGACTGTAGTGGGATTCCTAGATCAGCTTCACTTGCTCGCTTTATGGAACACAGATATGGCCCAGACGACACAACAACCCATCCTGAAGATCGAAATTATCAACAACTGTGTTTGCACCCAACATTTGGTAGGTGGTGGCGAAGTCCAAGTCTGTCTCATAGATTTGGGGCCATACAAAGGTCTCATGGCCATAGGAGCCTAGCACCATGGTGAGTGTCATGAATAGTGGTCTGTTGAGGCAATCAGTGACGTGATTGGTGCTTCATGTTTTATACTTTATGTTGAGGTGGAATTACTACAATTATGTGGACCACTTTTGATGGCGATCATTCTAAAATTTTCCTTGTGTCTGCATGAACTGTAGTGGATTATGATCAGTGTGGATGATTGTCTCCTTCCCAAGAATTTAATGTCTCCACTAGCGGAAGGCTTGCACAATGGAGTACATTTCTTTGTTGTAAGTAGGGTACTTATGAAAAGCATCTGATAGTGTCTCACTATGATAGGCCATGGGGTGGTCGTGTTGAGTGAGAACGGAATCTATCGCATAGTATAAAGCATTTGTCTCGATCTCAAAGGGTTTTTGCAGGTCTCATAGTGAAAGTACTCAGGTTGAGCACAAGCACTGCTTCAAATCGTCGAACTCTTGCTGTTGGGACGGGCCCCATGCAAATTTCTCCTTACCACCACCCCTGGTTATTTGGCTAAAGGCCCATGCAATATGGGAGAATCCCAACACAAACCTGCGGTAGAAATTGGCAAGGCCCAAGAAGATCCGAAGCTTAGTGAGTGTGGTTGGGGTTGGCCAGTCATGGATGATATGGATCTTGGTTGGATCCACATGTACACCATGATGATCAATTATGTAGCCCAAGTAATGGACCCTGTCCATGCCGAAGGAGCATTTTTCCAAGTTGGCATATAACTTGTGTTGTTGTTCGGTGTGCAGAACCTGTTGAATATGATGCAAATGTTCGGCCCAAGTCTTGTTGTAAATGAGAATGACATCCAAATACACCACCACAAAAGTATTGGTGAATGGTTGCAATATCTCGTCCATAATCCTCATGAAAGTGGCTAGAGCATTTTTCAAACCAAAGGGCATGACCAACCATTCAAAAAGGCCTTCCTTTGACTTGAAGGCAGTTTTCCATACATCTATCTGTTCTATTGGGACCTGGTGGTAACTAAACTTCAGATCAATCTTACTGAAGTATTTGGACCCCATGAGTTGATCAAGGAGGTTGTCGATTCGAGGAATAGAGTACCAGTTTCTGACTGTGATTTTATTCAGAGCCCGGTAATCAATGCATATTTTCTAGGTTCCATATTTCTTTTGTACTAGCATGATTGGGCTCCCGCAAGGTGATGAACTGGGATGGATGTGCCCCTTGTGGAGTAGTTCTTGGATCTGTCACTTGATCTCCTCATTCTCTAACAGAGAGAGACGATAGACTAGCCCATTGGGCAGCAGTGCTCCGAGGGTCAGATTGATGGGGTGCTTGACCTGGCAGTGCAGAGGTACCTTGGTAGGTGAGGAGAAGATAGTTGAGTATTCTTCCACGACCTTATCTACTTGATTCTACTGTGTGGAGAGGTCGGTCGTAGAGACCCTGGATGTGGTTGTGATCTTTCGCTTATTCTGAGAGAAAATCACGAAGAAGACAAAATTCCCCGTCTGAGAGATGACCTTCCTACATTGCTTAGCAGAGATCAAGGAAATAACACTAGGTGGGACTGCCTTGGGTATCCTGTACAATTTCCTGTTCAAAGTAATAATAACATTATGAGGCCTAGACTCATATACAACATGACATTTCCTTAAATAATTTTGGCCCAAAATAACATCACAAACTTCGAGAGGAGCATCAACACACAATACCTTGTCTTTGAAGGGCTTGATGTCGTATGACAGTCGACATTGTTGGTTGACACGGAGATCACTTCCTTGGCAAAGCCATCCAATGGTGTACGGTTGTGGGTGTGGTGTTGTCAGTAGAGCCAACCACTTGACAACCTTTGCTGAGATGAGGTTCTTATGGCTACCGATATCCACGATGAAGTGCAGCGAGGTGTCTTTTACCCACATTTGTGAATGGAAGAGGTGTTCTCCTTCTTTTGGCTCATCTGGTTCACCAAGTTGGAGCTTGGTGGTAGCAATGGTGGCACTACACTCCACATCAATGATTCTCCTTCCTCTATCTGGTTCTGTCTTAGATTCTAAACCTGCATTTAATTCACAGGCTTTCACTTCAGCCACCAACGACTTCTTTGAGCGGTAGTCAGCAGTGTTATGCCAAGGGCTCTTATGGAAGTCGCACCACTTCCCGGTATCTTTATTTCTCTTTATAGTTTCCTTATTTGCTTGCGGCTTGGACTGGTTGTCCTGATACTATCCATATTTTCTCTATCCTTTGTTCTGTGGATCAGGGCCGCCCTTTCCTGGCTTTTGTTGTGAGGGATTCCCAGGCCCAAATTGTCGTGTCTTTTGTTTGAGATTCTGCTCGATTTTGACGGCATATCGGTAGGTCGCACCCAAGGATGAGATGTCCAAAAATTCCATTTTGGTCTAGATGCATATATGAAGAACACTACGATACTTGAGCATCAAATGTCACTCTGAATCTTTGATAACCATCTTGGTGTGCAAGGTATGAAAGATATTCATGAAATCCGACACTGCTTGGTCTCTTTCTTGAAACAGTGTGGTCCATTTGGTATACAAGTCATCATAACTTCCGACAGGGTAGTATTTTTCCTTAATAGCATCCTGAAGGAATCCTAGGTGTTCGTGACTATAAATAGTGAGGGTTCCTCTATTTCCTTTTGCTCACAAAAAGTTTCCCACCAATCTTTGATGTGGGGAACGACTTTAAGGAGCACAAAAGTAATCTTTTCTCTATTCGAAAAGTTATGGACAGAAAAATACCCTTCTAGTAGATTCAACCACTTGTCTACAACATCTGCATCTATCTGACCTTAAAATATAGGAATATTGAAGTTTATTTTTACCTTGAAGGGGGTGGCACCTCCACTCGAAGAAGATGCATCACCTGTTGGTAGTCGTATAAGGATTTGCGTGAAACTATCCATCATCTCGTTCCTTTGTTGCATGAGGGATTCCTCAATCAATAGTTTGAAAGGATCTCTTGTCCTGTCATATTTATTTTCTCCTTCCATAAGAGGTCTCTTGGGTGTGTGAGAGATTTTTTCCTCAAGAGAAACAAGCTCGAGACCCAACTCTTTGTACTCCAACCTCGTTGGGGACATGCATTAAGATGACAAGGAAAAGACCTCTCTGATACTACTGATCTGGATTTTATTAGCAGAACGAAATGACTACAGATTATTAATAGGTGCTTAACACAAAATAACAGAGATACAGTAAAACTATTTTTCTATTCAATAAGGAAATAAGATGAAACTGTAAAATGCAGCGAAAACAAGCTTACTGGAATGGTGGCGGCTTATCTCTGAGAAGAGATGTGATGGTTGTGCTCATTCGCAAGAAGATGATTACAATGAGGCTCTGAAGGAATTTTTACAATAAACAGGAATGCCAAAAACCCTAGACATCCAAAAACCTAACCCTAGGAGATGAAGCGCCAAAAGTCATGTGGGCCCCATTTGGGTAAGTTAGTACATCAACTTCCCGGGGTCGTAACATTTGCATACAATATTCGTTTTAGGCATATGATAGCCCGTTGGAAAGGTATCATCGAGGAGATTCATTTTGGGGGCTCAATGATTCCTTTGGCCATCATTGAGAAGCTCTATCTTCAAAAACCTTCATTTAGGCCCTCAAAATGGCCCTAGATGTTAAAACTACTAAAAATAGTAAATTGCTAAAATTGTCAGAAAATTGTTTTGAGCCAGTTGGAAGAGGTCACAGATATCCACTTGGATCAGAATCATGCTAGTACAACTTAGAAGTGTACATAAAAATTAGATATGATGTATTGACATATTTCCGGGACGACATATTTCCTGGACCACATGATATTAGGTGGTTTTTCGGCACATGGTTTTTGCTGATGCTTTTCTATTTTCGGTTAAGGAATTAGGGTTTTGGACTAATCCAGGTCATTGGGTTAGGGTTTTGTATGCCGATGGCTCCTATATGTATATTGTATTGTAAACAATGTAACACAAGTGTATCAATATAATATATGCTGGTTTTCTCGGTTTGGGTTTCCAGGTGAAAAATCTTTGTGTAATGTTTGTATTTGCCATTGTGTCTTTTCTGTTCTTTTCTGAATATCAGTTTGCAGTAGATATTGTACAAGGTTAGAATTTACATTGACATCATGCTAGTTATTTTCATTCTAGTACAGCTTAGATACGGTGTTCGTGAGCCACTTCATGCTAGATATGGCCATGCAAGTACAACTTACATATGACATACAACTTAGATATGATGTATTGACATCATACTAGATATGTCATTCTAGTACGATTTAGAGATGACCATACAACTTAGAGATGATGCAGGGGGCTCATGTCATGCTAGATGTGATCATGCAAGTACAACTTAGATATGGCTTACAACTTAGATATGATGCATTGACATCATGCTAGTACGACTTAGAGATGACACAATGAGGCACTGATATACACCATGCAAGTACAAATTAGAGGTGGCGTACAACTTAGATATGATTCATTGGCATCATGATAGTTATGTCATGATAGTATGACTTAGAGATGATGTAGATGATACTCCAGATCACGCCAGTACAACTTGGATATGATGCATTTGCATCATTGTAGTATGGTTTAGAGGTGATGCAGTTGGTGACATTGTTGATGCAGGTTGATATTAGATGATATGATTTGATTGACATGGAGATTGTATGTCTCTGAAAAATAGTTGTATGCTAATGTGGTGGATGTGATCCAATGGTAGTGACTGTGTGTCACTAGTTAGTAGTTGTGTGCTACTAGGAGTGGTTGTGTATCATTGGATAATAGTCGTATACTACTATGGGTAGACATAGCTATGTTGTATTGGATGGAATTGTAGTAGTTGTATGTTACTATCTGATTTCCATGGAGACTACAACTAGTGTTGGATATGATTTCTAGAAAGATGGATAGTCACTATGCTGGTGGAAAGACATTATCTAGGAGCAAAATGGTCCAGGAAGAACAGATTGATGGTGGACAGACATTCTCCCTATGGAAAATGGTCTAGGTTGACATATTGTTGACATATCATCGAATGGTATTTTCCTAAGGCACAGATTGTGTCCCAATTAGGAAAATGGTTCAGGACCGATATTCTCCTGAGGCACATTTATTGGCCTGATCAGGTTGAATAGTCCACCCCCTAAGGACATGACATCCCTATTAGGGTGGTTGATACAAGACCAATATTTTTTAAGGCATATGGGTAGAGATTGATCTATATGGTACATATGACTTGATTAGAAAATATTATGATACTAACATTCATGTAGGAATGGTGTATGTTTCCCATGGTGTGGCTTTCATCATCTAGGAGGACTGACATTCTTCCAAGACTAGGTCCAGATTAGAAGAATGGTCATTGTATCCCATTACGAGGCTTTCAACATCTGTTGGGACAACTATTCTTCTAAGACATAAGTCCATATTAGAAGAATGGTCCTTGTATCACTCTATTGAGTAAGTGACTTATTCAACATCATGACTTATTACTTAGATGGAGTATGTCCTCGAGAGATGATGCATTTGATTCTATCAGGTGATACTAATAGTGGCGATGTTTCTCATGAGTTGATCTACATGATCATGAGATAGTCTTTGTGGCTATGATGATGCTACTAGCAGAATGGTCTGTTTGTGATCAAGACCATAACCGTTAAATACCTACATAGCTAGGAGGGAGTGTTGATGTTACTGTATTTGTGGGATGTATTAACCTCCATATGTAACCTATGACTAGATTAGGATGTTCTAGAAGCTAGAGAAACCCTAAATAGATGTGTAGAAACCCTAGAAGACATGTCGGTTCAATAAAATAATTAATATTTAAGTATTAGCCTCTAAAAGAAGAAGTAAAATTGGATAGGTGACAAAGAGAACTATAAATAGAGGGTGTTTGAGCTCATTTGGAACCTCACTCACTCACATCTCACACAAGTTAAGTGGTGCAAAAGTTTGGAGGAGGAGTGCAACTGCAACTATTGCAACTGGTTTTTTGGTCTTGGTTTCTGGTTTGTGGACTTTCTACTTGGTGCACTATTCTTGGAGAGAGAGAGATTCACTATCTCTTGGTTATATATTGTGTTTATTACTGCTTCAATAATTATTCTATCTGTCAGGGTTATGGTGCTCGAGGGTGGTTCCTGCCTATTGTTGGGTGCAAATATTGAGATATTGTCTATGGTTAAATGAGCACATCTTAACACATTTTTGGGTGGTTTTTCGGCACATGGATTTTCACTGATGGTTTTCTATTTCTAGTTAAGGAATTAGGGTTGTTGATTGATCTAGGTTATTAGATTAGAGTTTTGGATGCTACAGGATCCTATATGTATATTGTATTGTAAATAATGTATTATGTGAATGAATATAGAATATGATGGTATTCCCGATTTGGGTTTCCAGGGGAAAAATATCTTTGTAATGTGTGTATTCTCCATTGTATCTTTTCTATTTTTTTAATGAAAAATTGTTTGTAGTAAATAATTGTACAAGGTTAAAATCTACAGCTACAACTAAGGAAGTTTTACATGTTCCAGGTAGAGTTCAAACTAGTTTTCCAGAAGAGGAAGCTATTGTTGATTGTGCTGAATAGATTGATGAGTTGCATGTTCCTCACGTGTCATAATTTGAGATGATGTTATAGATAACATTGTTTTTCATATTCCAAGTTGTTCTACTCTTGTAAGTGAACTTGAACATGATCCTAATTATTTTTATTATCCAACAAAACATTGTGTGCCTTGTCATAATCCTCACAATAAAATTGAATGAATGTTAGTCATGCTTTCAAATCTTTGCAGAAGAGACATGAAAGATAGAATTGTGGAATAATGTCGAATACCAGGATAGATTGTGGTTGGATTGATGGATGATCATGGAATCATTTTACTAGATGTTTGATGGATTCATATCATTGTGTATCATCGGTTTTACAGTCATGCAATGTTCCTCTTACTTACTAATGATTTCCTTGGAAGTGGTCGACTGAGGATTGACTGAACACGACACTCGACTGGAGTTTCGACCGAGTATTCGTTGACTAAGTTTCGACTAGGTTGTCTATCGACTAGAGTTTTTGATGGGAAATATTGTTGATACTTATTGATCCCTTAGAAGGGTGGGGGATACTTTAATTTTTTGATATGAGAACCCAATTTATGTCTTCTTGTTGACTCAATTATTTATTGTTGAATCAAATTGGATTTTTTGAGGCCAACTAAGCCATGTTCAAATATTGTTGGAGATGTACTACTGCTTATGTTGGATACAGAGGATGATTAGATTTCCAGATATTGATTATCTTGCATTCTTGGTGACAGTGTTTAGAATTATTCAGGAGTGTTTCATTACCGTGTTTGAGCAATTTTTTACAGTCATAAAAAATTAAGGGACATGCAATTGGGACTAATATCCATCCTATCAAGACACTAAGTGATTAAGGAGAAGCACAAGTCTACGAGGAGCATCCCTTTTCCATTGATGTCAAAGCGGGAGAGTTGCAGATAGGGGGAGATTCTTTCTATTCCTGGGAGAGTTGCAAACATGGGTAGAATTGTTTCTATGCTTGGTGGACTATGTGTTTCATTGCAGGATTGGCATCAATGACAAAAGGGGAGATTGTTGAAATTATTGTCATTGATTTCAAATGATCAATGTGTCATTAATTTCATATTACGGAATTACAATATACATAGCATTTTCAATGTGTGTGTGTGTGTGTGTGTGTGTGTTTACATGTATATTAAAAAAAAGGTGCATTTGAAAATATAAAAAGTGGAATGGTGGTTTCAAACCCATGGGTTTGGGTATTTTCCCATGGTATTTTGAAAAGTAAAATTAAAAAGGGGAATTAATTATTTAATTAACAAACATATATCTTAATGAAGGGTTATAATAACGTATAAAAAGAGAAAGTATTGAGAGAAGTTGTGTGTGAAAAATAAATGAGCAAAGATTGAATATCACTCCAAACAGGAAGAGCTACGAAATTATTTTTAGGTCAGTTTAGCATTTTCGTGATAACTTATTTTCTGGGATGTTTCAGACCTTGAAATTTTACATAATAGATGAGACATATAGAAGTACCTCAGGAAAAAATTTCAGATTTTGGTTCATTGTACGTTCTAGGATATGCTTCATGCAAGATAGGGTTTTTTAATGGTCCTGATATTAGTTTCAAACAAACCAATTTGGCATTTTCACTAAAAAAAAATTTATGGGACTCTTCAGACTGTGAAATGTTTACAAAAAAAAGAAGAGATACAAAAGTAACCCAGCTCGGCTTGGAATTTTCAGTATAACTTGTTTTTTGAGACTCTTCAGACTATGAAAATTTTAGAGAATAGAGGAGTCATGCATAAGTACCTTAGCTAAAAAATTTAGAATCATATTTGCAAAATTGGATACATGGCATGTTGTACAAGTTCGTTCTTGGGAATAGGCCCAAAACAATAAGCTTTGGGAAAGTTACCATTTGGAAATTCAAATTTTGGTTAGACATGGTAAAGGAAGAAATAGTGAGAAGACATGGTGAAGCCAGAAGAAATGAATAGACCTGGTGAATATAGAAGTAGTGACTAGACCCGCTGAAGGTAGAAGCAACAAACAGACTTGGTGAAGGAAGAAGTATCAATTAGACTCGATGAAGGTTGGTGCAACTCACACAAATATATTGGTGTATCTTGCTAAGTTGGTGCTTAGTAGTGGGGATTGGTGTCTCCAATAGATTGGTATCTAAGAATATTTGTATGAGTAGCTCAGTTCCACTCAAACAAAAATATTGGTGTCTCTCTCTAAGTTGGTGCTTAGCAGTTACGATTGGTGTCTCCATTAGATTGGTGTCTATGAAGATCTGTAAAAGTAGGTTGGGGCCTGCCAATATTTGTATCAGTGGGGATTGGTGACTCTAGTAGGTTGGTGCCTACAAATAATTATAAAGAAAAGTTTTGTGCTTTTATCCAAAAATGGTTTCCACATAAATATTGTGTTCCATGTTCTGTAGTTGATATATCTTATATGTGATTGTTTTTTTATGGTTGATGAATGTTTGAAAAGAGTAAAAAATTATATTATAGTGATTCACCCCCCTCCCCCATCTTAGTATAATTGTGTGCTCAACACTTCTAGGAATTTCTTTGATTCTGAAATGATTTTGGTATCTTATCACATTTTTAAATGATCAAATGCAAGGAAAATTAGATAGCATAATCATAATGAATCTCAAATGAAGGATTGGGGAAAGAACACTTCACAATCCTTGGAGGAATTCATGTAGCATAAATTTACACAAATTGATCTTGTTGAAGTGGAGGGGGAGGATTGCATTTATAATTTTTTTCTTAGAGAGAAATGGATCTTTTAATCAAATCCCGACCCATGTGATTTCATTTACATGAGGAATGGCTAAGGATATTTGTATTGAATAAGTTTGGTCAACTAAAATGGGTGTCCCTTAGCCAAGAAGGTATCCAAAGTGATATGTCATTGAATGATCCATGGAATCTGAAAGGAATCATTGGTGCCAAATATGCTTCCTACACTAATCCATGAGAGAACAATGTGAAAACAAATATTAAAATAGAATAGCTACAAACAAATGAAATAAGCAACAAACCATTTATGACATGATTTACAGGGGAAAACCCTTCATGGAGAAAAACCCCACACTCTAAATCTCACTCAATGTATTATTTAGTGACTAAGTTCTTACAATATAGAGTCTTTTTTATTTCAACAAGAGTGTTTAGCAGTAAGATTCAAGTCAAAATTATGCAATCTATGGCTACACTAGCCACCTAGGCTTCTACATATCAATCGGCCAACTCCTAATTCCTATACCATTTGGCATCTTACAATGTAGTATTCCAAGCCATTAAATATGCTTCATCATATGTAATACCATGGGTTACCCAATACCATGGGCTCATAAACCATGAATGATAAACACATCATTAATTGTATCAAGGCTACCCTAACTATTCTATGACTGAGTCAATATTAACCCAACATTCCCCATTTTAAACTTTACTTGGGGTAAACATGTACCCCCCTAAGAGTTTATTAACAAGATATCCAAGAATACAACATGCCCCCTATCACTTAAATACACATCTAGAATTTACATTGATGAACCATCAAACCAGGGGTACACATGCCTAAATAGGTCTTACAACCATATTTCCATTTAAATATTTGATAAAATACAACCTCATAATAATACTTACAATTTTCTGCCCATGCACATGATGCTATGAAACATCAACTTGTTTCATTTCTAGCATCCCTCCTGCTCCAAATGCAATTACATAGACCAAGTACTTATCTTGCCTTTGTATAGCTGAGAAAATGATGTAAGAAGAATCAACCTGCTTATTTCCCTACATCTCTCTATGCTCCAAATATAATTATCTTAGTGAAGCACTTGGGAGTTACATCCAAGTGGTAATACATCTACCCACAAACACATGCTTCTCCATGCATGCTCCAGTCCAAAGACACATTCTTTAAGCTCACTCTCCATTTCGAATCTTGTCATTCTTTACGATTTCTTGCAACAAGTTTTCATTATGGAGAAGCTCCCACTCAAACCAATATTATATTAGAAAAAATATCCCTAACACCTTAGATCAAAGGTGATATGGCTCTAATACCAAATGAAAGGAAGCATAGGTGTAGAATACACTTCCAACACTAATCCATCAAAGAAGAATGTGTAGAAAATATTAAAAGAAAACAATTACAAACAAATGAAATAAACAACAAAGAATTTATGACACGTTTTCTTGGGGAAAAACATTTTGAGAGAAAAAACCCACACTCTAAAGCGCACTCAATGTATTATTCAACAACTAAATGATTACAATATAGATTTTTTGTTCTCTCAACAACAATGTTCAATGATGAGATTTGGTCTCACACTATGCATTATAGGACTACATTAGGCACCCAAGCTTCTATGGGCCAATAGGCCAACTCCTAAGGCCTATACCATGAGACATATTACAATGGAGTATTCTAATCCATCAAATAAGCTTCATCATATGTAATACCATGGGAAAATACCATGAATTACCCAATACTATGGGACCATAAACTATGAACAATTAACCTATCATTAATTATATGAAGGTTATCCAAACTACTCTACGATCGAGTCGAGATTAACGCAATAGAATCAACAAGAATTACTCTTCAATAATAATGGCATACTTCATGACATATTCCTATTGCAACTTCACACTGCAAGGGAAAGTTTCATAGATATTCAAATGGTCAAATTAGAAGTTGACTCCTATTCTCCATTTTTAATTGGTTTGTCCTCCATGTTTTTTGAGATTATATACTACATTAGGAATTGATTTTTTTTGTATTCAGTAGAAGACACTTAAGTTTCATAATTGAATCAAAGGGTCATGATAACAAGAATAAAAAAAAATAAGTTAACGAACAAAGTAATGAACAATAACTTCACTACTTTTTTCAAATAAGCCAAAAACCCAACAAATTCACGCTCAGATCCACAAAATGAATGGTTCTACAAGATCATAATCAATAGTTGATGCATTGTTTCCCATCAACCACTCATGCCTACATTAATGCATAAAGTTTGCAATTAATCAAGTCAATGAAACCAAGCATGGAAGATTGTCTTGGGGCTCACTCTGGAAAACATCCTTTCTACCAAACCTTGAAATTAACAAATGAATCAATAATGATCAAATGATCTAGATCATTACAACATGGTTTTCATAAACCAAAGTTTAGGATCCCCCTAAAACATTAATACATTGTTCGCGATCAACGACATATGTTTTCACCTTTTCAAAATTCAATATAAGTCACAAACATATCACAAGTGTGTGACTTAGTCTATTAAATAAAATAATTCATAAATTAAAATTTTGAATAGTGATTAAAGCCTTAACCACATCAATGAAACACTCCAAAGCTGTTAGCAAACCAACAATAATATTAAGAAGAACATGATTGGTGCAAATAAAGAATTACATCCATTACCATTTGATAAGAGCTCTTAATCATGCCTATATAATTAGAACCAAAACACCAACAACCAACACATTATATCCATTACCATTTGATAAAAGCTCTTAATCATGTCTATATTGAACCAAAATACCAACAACCAACACATTATATCACTTTGAATAAAAACCAAAACTTGGTGATTTTAAATGTGATAAGAAGTTAGGCCTTGAGTAATTCACAAGCATTGTATAGGTGTGGCAAGGGGTATTTCAACATCTTACCAACCTAGTAATCAAAATCATGCTAATAATGAAACACATATACCAAATGTCATGTCAAAAGAGTCATGTACTTATAAAAACATGGTTGGAGTCGAGACACATTATTTTCATTATCCTTTTGTTCACGCCATCGCAACCTTATCTAATTGGCAATCTAGAAACACATCACATGAGTTGCATACCAATAACCAAAACAAAAACTATGCCATCAACAGATTGTTAAAAAATCAAACACCTTTAGAACTACCATTTATCAACACCAATTTTTTTGAACTTTTGAAATAGACCTAGTGGTGGGCCCTCATGTTACTTACTAAGAAACCTCCACAAGTGGCAAGTTGGATGTCATCAATTCACAAGTTGCAAGTTGGATGTCATCAATTCAATCAAACAAAGTTTTTGGATATTAAATGAGAAATTCTTTAAACTCTCATTTTGTGGACATATTGTAAATTTCAAAATCGAAAATATTAGTTGACCATATTCGTAAGCAACAAATTCTACTTGCAATATTTGATGACCATAACGAAATGGATTCATTTGAATCTCATACGCATGGGCGACACTTAATTTTTTGAGTATCAATGTCAATGTATGTTACTGATTTTTTATCTATCAATTTTTTTTTATCTTACATTAATTTAAGTTAATTGAATTGAATTGAATTGAATTTTTATATATATATATATATATATATATATATATATATATATATATATAGGAGTATTAATGTCAATGTATGTTAGTGATTTTTTATCTATCAATTTTTTTCATCTTATATTAATTTAAGTTAATTGATTTTTTTTTTTTAATTATATGGAAAGTATAATAAATATGTATAAAATTTTATTTTAATTTTTATTAATTAAAATATAAAAAATTAATCTCTATAATATTAAAAGAAAAAACATAAACAAGGGGGTCTCATACACCAATTTGATGTATGACTTGGTCGTGACCTTAAAAATAAATTGTTATTTTTATAATATAAACATTTTTAAAAGCTCATATATATATATATATATATATATATATTATTTCTCAATATTGAATAAATTAAAAGAGTTCAAATAAATCTTTCGGGCAGATATAAATAATAATGTATTAGATCAAACATAAATAATAATATGTATTAGGGTAATATTTGGTTTCATGTATGGGCTAAGGTTATATGTTACTAAAAAAACAAATTGAAAACTTAGCACATTTTGATAAATAACTACCAATAATAACTATCCTTATTACCATTTTACAACTTATCATAATTAATAACTATCCTTATTACCATTTCACCACTTATCTGAAGAATGGTTTTTTCACCTTGGAATTTTCTTATCATGCTCGTATCATGGAACTCTTGACGGAGCATAAGACTTTTCTTTACGGCTAAGTTTTAGGCGGGCAGTAAATTTTGTGGACATTCGAATGTTCCGCTTAATTTATGGTTAAAAGTTTAGGATCATAGGATCTATGAATCGTTTACAACTTTACAAAAAAACCATAAAAACCTAGGATGTCCAGATTCCGTCTAAAATGAATGTTTCCGGCCAAATACATGATACTCCTTCTATAGAAATAATTCATTTCCAGATTGATTATTTAATTTCTGGTTCATTGAACGAGAGGGCTGTGAAAGGATTGAGTGAATGCATTTCCTAACTACTATGTACTCTAAAGGACCCACTGTCCTGTGTTGCGCTGTCGTCATTAAACCTGTGTACAAATTACAGGCTTATATTCCCCATACACACAAACTGCAGATTTTATCGCTTGCTTTCTGTCATTTCAGATATAAAATCAGTTCTATTCCTAGTTACATGATTGCACCTAGTGTACTCAGTGATTCACCAGGCATTTGAAATTTGACAGGTGTATTCCATGGCTGCATGAGCTTAAATACAAACGATAAGTAACTTGTAAAATAGTTTGCCTTTCCGCGATTAAACCTGTGAGTGGCCATGAAATCCTCCTTCACAATGGTGTACGAGTCCTCGTTCAAATGATTCAGCTGGACGTATGTATTTATGGCTGTCTGAGTCAACCTGCTAGTCAGTACTTACATACTGTGTGGAAAGCATGGAAGGAAATAGTAATTACAAGTGGGTGAGATCGGTCGATTTGTCACTCAGTTAGTTTGTCACTCTGCCACTACAGTTCATTAGTTTATACTTACTTTTCTCAAACTCAGTTTTTTCAGTCGACAAGCAAAGGAGTTATTTAATGAAACCAATCTTTATCTTTCTCAAGCTCTATATTAAGTAGATAAAAGTTCGTTTATTGTTGAGTCAGTTTTACTCCTACATGAAGTCTCAGTGTTACTTATATATGTTTGAGTCTTTAGTTAGTCAATATGCAGAGAGTGATAGACACAGAGCAAAGAAGCAACAACAAAAGCAGAAGTCTAAGAAGTCATTAGAGATGAAGCTCGATTTAGTATTGTATTTTGTATTAGCACACACCGCTAAAGTTCTTTATATATATTAAATATTATGTTGTTGACATACAATTTTTGTTGTGTTTATGAGTTCATATGCTAAGTATAGCACTATGTTTGTTTCTATGTCGCGAAATCGTGCATTAAGTGTTTTATCACAGCGCATAGTATATGTGTAGTATGTGCATTGTGAGGTAAGTCTTGAGAGTTCTGTTAAGAATTTTTGTGGCGCATAGTATTTGTCACTAGTTCGGCACAATTTCCTTGTGCGCTGTAGATCCAAGATCTAGTATCAAAGTAGGTTCTATTAGGGTTGATCAGAGCAAGTTTTATCAAAGTAGGTTTCAAGAGCAACAACTTTGTTGTAAGGTAAAATATGGTTTCTACTTCAAATCTGCAAACTCCCACTTTTACAGGCAAGAATTATGAGTTATGGTCTTTCACCATTAAGGTTTTATTTTTGGGTCAAGATGTATGGGAGACAGT
Source organism: Picea engelmannii (assembly GCA_009831015.1). Lineage (NCBI taxonomy): Eukaryota > Viridiplantae > Streptophyta > Pinopsida > Pinales > Pinaceae > Picea > Picea engelmannii. The sequence continues at coordinate 1,386,275 of ML783653.1, forward strand.
TGAGAATGGTTATGTGCAACCAACTGATCTGACAACATACAATGCCCTCACACAAGATAATGAGGATGCTTTGAAATATGAAAGGAAGAAGGATGGAAAGACGATGTTTTACATACATCAAGCAATGCATGAGAGCATACTCCCAAGAGTTGCATCAGCAAAGCAAGCCAATTAAGCATGGGACATATTACAAACCTCTTATCAAGGTATGGACAAAGTCAAGACTTCAAAACTATAAATTCTTAGAAGAGATTTTGAAACCCTGTCAATGAAGGACACAAATTCAGTAGATTCATTCTATATTCATGTTATTGCCGTGATAAATCAAATTAAGTCTCATGGAGAAACCATAGAAGACAAAAAAAATGTTGAGAAGATACTTATGAGTCTTCCTCCTAAATTTGATACCCTAGTTGTGACTCTGGAAGAGAGCAAAGACATGAGTCAATTTAGTTTAGATGAACTGCAAGCTTCCCTCATTAATCATGAACACAGAGTGAATAGGTCAAATATGTCATTAGAGAATGCATTTTCCGCACAGTCATCTATAAGTCGTGGAAGAGGGAGGGGGAGAGTTATTTCTAGAGGCAGCGGAAGGACTTCTGCTAGAGGTGGACCCACTAGCAGTACTCGAAATACTGGTGGAATAATTGAAAATCCAAATAACAATTAGGAAAGTTGTCAAAGAACTGACGAATCAAATATTCAGTGTCATTACTGTAAAAAGTATGGACATTATGCATATGAATATAGGAAGAGATAGTATAATCAGAACAAGCAAGGTCAAGATCAATCACACAACACAAACAATCTCTCTAGCCCTATGTTTATGGCACAGGATGAAGCAATGCCTATAGTTTCCCCAGTTGAATGCAATGTTGCTCAAGAAAATCCATGTGACATATCATATCTAGATTCAGGCTCCAATAACCACATGACATGAAACTTAGAACTGTTTTCTAGTTTGTACGAGTCATTCCAAACTAAAGTTACACTTGTAACGAATATCCAAGTCATTGTATTAGGAAAAGGTAGTATAAACATTTTAACTAAACAAGGAGAAAAAAAAGTTATGCCTGATATTTATTATGTTTTTGGTCTGAAGCATAATTTGATGAGTACATAACAATTGTTACAAAAACGATACATAATCTACATGGAAGATAATCACTGTGTGATTATGGACAAATATCTAAGAAATCAACTTATTGCAAGAATCCATATGAGAGAAAACATAATGTTTACATTAACATTGAAGCTACCCAAGAAAAAAAATACAACGCTAGATGTTGGTAAAACAAATGATGCATAGTTAGACACTGCATTTACAACAGAAAGTGCACGCAGTTCCAATGAAGAAAATAGTGTGTGAAGTATCAAGAAAGGAGAAAGTAACATAGAGATGCATGCAACATTCCAATATGAAGTACATGATGATTCTTGGCTATGGCATTTCAGATTTGGACATTTGAACTTTGGAGGTCTCAAGCTGTTACACACAAAGGATGTGGTAAAAAGACTTCCATTGATTGAGAAACTAGAAAGAATATGTGAAGGTTTCATCTTTGGAAAGAAACATAGAGAATCATTTCGAGTTGGCAAGTCATATAGAGAAAAAGCTCCACTAGAAATAGTACATTCATATATCTGTGGACCAATGAAAACACCATCTATATGAAGCAGTACATATTTTCTAACATCCATTGATGATTTTTTAAGAAAGACATAGATTTATTTCCTAAATCATAAATATGATGCATTGGGTTGTTTTCAACAGTTTAAATCACTTGTGGATAAGTTGAGTCGTTATTACATCAAGTTTCTAAGAATTGATCGAGGAGGAGAATACATTTCGAGAGAATTTCAGAACTTTTGTAAAGTTCATGGAATCTACAAGCAATTTACCCCGCGGTATACACCACATTAGAATCATGTCGAGAGAGAAATAACATAACCATTATGAAAATGACGTGCATTATGTCAAATGAATATTGGGATGAAGCAGTAGCAACTGCAGTATACATCATGATCAAATGTTTGACAAAAAGTGTGAAGAACAAAGTTCCTCAAGATGCCTGGATAGGTATGAAGCATAATGTGGCACACTTAAAAGTTTTTGGTTGTGTTGCATACATACATGTTCTAGATGAGATGATAAAGAAGCTAGAAAACAAAGGATAGAAATGTATATTTGTTGGGTATTCTGAAAAAAAAAATGATACAAGTTGTATGACCTTGTCGCAAGAAAAGTCATAATTAGCCACGATGTCCAATTTGTGGAGAATGAAGCATGGAATGGAAGTATCAAATACAATCAGGATTATTGATGCTATGGAGCATGATGACGGAAAAGAAGAAGTGGTTCAAACATCATGTACAAGTCAGTTTGCAATTCCTTCTACAACTTCGACACAAATCCCAACACAAACTACTACAGTAAGATCAACACGTGCGTAGTCTACACCTAGAACACAACAAACTCCAACAATAAGTCCAAGTAGTTCTACATCTCCATATCCATCTTTAGCAAGTTTATTACCAAGGAAGAAAATAAGTCCACGCGATATCTATAATGAGGACACATCAAATTCATTTTCAGTTTTTGCTTGTTTTCACAAATAGATGATCCATTAACTTTTGAAGAAGTTGTCAAGAATGATGTATGGGCTCAAGCCATGGATGAAGAAATCAGATGTATAGAGAACAATCAGATATGGAAACTGGTAGATTTACCTGAAGACAAGGATGTGATAAGTGTGAAATGGATATATAAAACCAAGCAATATGCAAATGAAAATGTGCAGAAGCACAAGGAAAAGATAGTAACAAAACGTTTTACACAACAAACTGGAATTGATTTCAATGAAACATTTTCCCCTGTTGCGCGCATGGACACAATCAGAATTTTGTTAGCCATTATTGCGCATAACATATGGCCAGTTTATCAAATGGATGTAGAGTCAATGTTCTTGAATGGACATTTAGAAGAAAAAGTGTATGTGGAACAACCACAAGGCTATGAGGTTCGAGGACAAGAAAACAAAGTGTACATATTGAAGAAAGCACTGTATGGATTAAAACAAGCTCCTCGAGCTTAATACAGTTGCATAGATTCCTACCTCACACAGAATGGATTTCCAAAAAGTGAATTTGAGCCAACAGAGTACATTAAAGCAAATAAGCAAGGTAACATGTTAATTGTTTTCTTATATGTAGATGATTTGATTTTTCTAGGAGATTTTGGCATAGAAGAATTTAAGTGAGTCATGAAGGATGAATTTGAAATGACTGATTTGAGGCTTATGAGATATTTTTTGGCTATTAAAGTTCACTAGTCTAAAGCTGGTATATTTATCTCACAATCTAAGTATGTGCATGAAATTTTGAAAATATTCAATATGATAAATTTCAAAGTATCATAAATTCCAAAGTAGCCCAACACCTGTCATAACATGATTGAAGTTAAGCAAGGAAGATGAAGGTTCCAAGGTGGATCCCACACTATTTAAAAGAATGGTAGGTAGTCTTATGTATCTAACAACAAAAATACTTGATATTATGTATGGAGTGAGTCTGATTTCAAGGTTCATGGAAACTCCAAAAGCATAACATTGGAAGGAAGGAAAAATAATTCTGAGATATGTGAATGGAACAAAATATTTTAGTATAAGGTATTCTACTTCAAAAGATTTCAAACTTATTGGTTACAATGACAATGATTGTGGAGGCAATATAGATGATAGGAAAAATACCTTTGGGTACACATTTCATTTTGGAACATGTATAGTATCATGGGCATGAAGGAAGCAACCCATTGCGACTCTTTCTTTAGTAGAAGCAAAGTACATCGCAACTACAACCTCAACTTGTCAAGCAATTTGGATGAGAAGAATGTTAAAATATTTGTTGCAGGAACAACAAGAACCAACAAAAGTATTTTGTGACAACAATTCAGCCATCATGTTATCAAGGAATCATGTGTTTCACAAGAAACCAAACATATTGATACACATTATGATTTTATCACACAATTAGTGAATAACAAAAAAAATTGTTATAACAAAAAAAATTGTTTAGAGTTTTGCAAATCTAAAGATCAAGTCATAGATATTTTCACAAAAAGCTTTAACAAGAGATGCATTTCAGCATCTACGAAGTAGTCTAGGAGTATGTATTTGGCAGTATATGTCAATTCAATTTTGATGTAAAATTTTGTATTTTGTAATCCCACCTACTTATAATTAAGGGGGAGTATTGGAAATAGTAATTGCAAGTTAGTAAGATATTTTGTAATCCCACCTACTTATAATTAAGGGGGAGTATTGGAAATAGTAATTGCAAGTTAGTGAGATTTACTTTTTGTCACTAAGTCAGTTTGTCACTCTGCAACTACAATTCATTAGTTTACACTTACTTTCCCTCAAACTGAGTTTTTTCAGTCATCGACAAGCAGGGGAGTTATTTAATGAAGCTGATCTTTATCTTTCTGGAGCTCAATTAAGTAGATAAAAGTTTTACTTCTACAGAAGTATAAGTATTATCTATATGTCTGAGTCTTTAGTTAGTGAATATGCAGAGAGCAATAGACATAGAGAAGAGAAGTAGTAGCAACGGCTGAAGGTAGTCGAAGAAGTCTCAAAGCACGAGATCTATGTGTGCGATTGTAAGTTGCAGAAGTCTAAGAAGTGATTAGAGCTGAAGCTCGATTTAGTATTGTATTTTGTATTAGGGTACAATGCCAAAGTTCTTAATATATTTGACATACTCAGAGTAATTCTGAGTTTCTGTTGTGTTTATGAGTTTATATGATGAGTATAGCACTGTGTTTATACTCAGAGTAATTTTGAGTTTCTGTTGTGTTTATGAGTTTATATGATGAGTATAGCACAGTGTTTATTTCTGTGTCAAGAAATCGTTCATTAAGTGTTTTATCACAGCTCACGTTTATTTCCGTGTCAAGAAATCGTTCATTAAGTGTTTTATCACAGCTCACAGTATATCGTTTGTGGCTGCCCACAATTTCCTTAACTACCTATTTATTTATTGTAATGTGTGAACTTCCCAACTACTTACATTGAATGAAGTCTCCTCTCAGTTTATGATAAATAGAGGAGCTCAGTTTATGATAAATAGATGAGCTCTCTTGTAACACAACATATCTAAGAAGTCTCCTCTCAGTTTATGATAAATAGAGGAGCTCCGTTTATGATAAATAGATGAGCT
>ML783653.1:1395705-1406013 GCA_009831015.1 Picea engelmannii
CTTGTTACCTTTAGGATCATTGCAGAGGAGTTCCGCAATACTAAAACCAATATTTTTTGTTGTTTTGTTGACTTTAGAAAAACTTTTGACATGGTTCCTAGGAAAAACCTTTGGAATAGGTTGGAAGAGATAAAAGTGCCTCTTGAGTTGAGGGTTGCTGCAATAAGGATGTATGAGAACGTTATTTCTAAGTTTAAAAAAACTGAGGGCTAGTCAAAAGAGATTAAATGCAATATCGGAGTCAAACAAGGTTGTCCCTTGTCCCCTACCCTTTTTGTCATATACATTGATAAGTTAGAAGAATGCTTGGAAAAAGAAGGTTGCGTCGGCCCTACTCTCACTGGTATAGTCATCAATCTTCTTCTTTATGCCGATGATATCGTTCTTATGGCAAGGAGTTCACATGATCTTGAAAACCAACTAAGAATCCTCAAGGATTTTTGCTCCAATATGGGTATGACTGTTAATATTGATAAGACTAAGGTCATGATTATTAAATCCAATAAGATCCCTTATGATACCTTTGTATATGACAACAACAACTTGGAGAAAGTGACTTCATACAAATATATTAGAATTGATAGTCACCACAAGCTCTATTGGAATTATAGCATTGAGAAAAGGATTATTGGAGGATGGAAAGCTTATTATGGGCTTGAAAACAATTGTAAATCAGCTTATCTTTAGAGTTGGGATAAGAAAAAACTCCTCTTTGAGACTCTTGTTACACCTGTTATTCTTTATGGATGTGAAGTCTGGGGCTGTAGTATCTCTCGTGAATCCTGGAGAAAGATAGAGAAAATACAAAAGAATTTTACAGCCTATAATCTCAAAATTAAAGGAAATACACCCTATCCCATCCTCCTCGTAGAAACAAGCCTCTCCCCCATTGAGAGCATGGCTATGACTAGATAACTAATGTATAAGAACAAGTTAAACAACATGGAAGACAGGCTACCTAAAATTGCTTCAAAATCAAGTCATAACCACCATCGACTCAAACGAGGATGGCATAAAGACGCCCGGTCTTGGCTAAACTATTGGGGAATCATGGAAGAAACCATTTTGCAGAATAAATATACTATTTAAAAAACGTCAAATCAAAATTTAAGGAAAAAATGTGGTGTGATAAAGAGTTAGAGGAAAAAAGAAAATTAAGGTATTATAAAGATGTAATCAACCCTAATCTAGAAGATCAAAATTATCTATTGGTTTTGCCAAGTGTAAAGAAAAAAATAAGAATTGCTAAGATAAGAACAAATTCTCACGAGCTCCATAATGAAACTGGGCGTTGGTCAATTCCTAAAACGCCATGGGATGAAAGAGTGTGTCATCTTTGTGACACTAAGAAGGTTGAAAATCAAAAACACTTTTTCTTAGATTGTCCAGCCTATATCCATATTAGATCTCATTTTCAAAATATTGATCACACTACCAACCTTCATAACCTCTTAACTCAACAAAAGTATGGTGATCTTGGAAAGCTTCTCTTAATGCTTTTCGAGTACAGAAACAAAATTCTACCCTCTTAAGGTCCGATATACCAATTAGATCTTAGTGGACTTTAATCATCATCATCATCATCATCATCATTGTTAAAAATGCATACACCTTTTAATGGTTTTTCTTTTTCTTTATTGTATATTTTTTTATATTTATATTAATTTTTATAGTTTTAATATAATTTTAGATTTGATAAAAGTTAAACATTAAAAAAAAAAAATTTGTTTAATAAATTGATTTTAAGCTTTCAATAAATAAATGTATTTTATAATTTTTTTATTAAATATTAATAATATAATATTATATTTAAATTTTTTTTAATGTGGAATGCATATTTTAGTGTTAATTTTTGTAAAATACTTTTCAACAGATGGGTTTTGCAAAACCACAATTTTTTTCCATCTATCCAATACTTTGAAATTGTCACTACAAATACCAAATTGTCACATGGGAAAGAAGAACACTCTATGGTAGTCGATTTTATAGTTTATTATAAGAGGGTATAGCATAGGGTCTTTTCGGAATCAATGTGGCCAGTGAACGTTCAGAAAACGAACAAGTGAGTGCCGACAAGTCAACTGATCAATAATTATAGTCAGTGGGTGCAGCGTACATTCCTCCATTGGCTATGTCTTTAAGTCTCTATCTGCTTCATTTAATGCAACCAATAGGTGTCTCTGTCTCTTTAATTTTAGCGTGCAGGCTCCACGTTACATTTGGTGGAAAATTAAATGAAATCTGAACAAAAGATGGTCATCACAGTCGATTTAATTAGTAATTCATCCGTTCGTTATTGCTATAAAATGGCGTTCAGATTAGCAGAGGCGTTTTTCTCTTCCGTGGGCGATCTGTGCACTACTGATCACCTAGTTGAGGAGGAGGTTGGATCCATTAAGATGAAGATGAATAGAGTGCTTCTTATTGTTTTGGGAGTGTTAGTAGCAGGGGCTACTACTTGTCATGTAGGATGAGTCTCCCTCTACTGTTTTCTTTCTTTGTTACAGGTTAGTATTTGGACATATCTTCTGAATTTCTCTTTTTATATATATGCTCCACAGTTTTATTTATTACAGGTGAATGGTTTTCTTTCTCTTTATATATATGCTCCACAGTTTTATTTATTACAGGTGAATGGTTTTCTTCTGTTCATACAAGTCTTCCTTTACCTGTAATTTTGGATTTTTTATTTTCTTTATATATGTTCCACCGTTTAATTTATTATAGATTAATAATAGTCGTGTGTTTAAACGTATTTTATTTACTTTATTATTTTATTCGGCTCAACTTAAGAATATCTTGAACTACTTTTATTTATTCATTTATGAAAAAAATTGTTATAACTAAAGAAAGATTTTATTTACCAGAAAAGAAGCTTAAAAATTATGCATTTTATAATTTAATATGAAAGTAAATTGATGTAAAAATAAAATAAAATAATATAAATTTATTTTAATTTCATTTTTTTAAATTCATAGAAATTGTGATTTAGTTTTTATTTTTTTATCTCTTGTAATAACAAAATAAATTAGCATACTCTTTTAACTAATGAATGGGAATGCCAAAGTGCTTCGAAGAGAATTTATGATGAAAAAAGAATAATCACAACAATGTATACTCATTAAAATATTATCATGTTATTTGAAGATAAAATCCATTTTTCCCAACCACTCAAGATAGCCTCAATTGACAATGAAGAACATGAAATGTATCTTATTGATAATATATATATATATATATATATATATATATATATTTAAGCTAGTATTATAAAGTTATAATGTAATATTAAATATAACATATGTGCTACATTTTTTTCATTTTCTAGTCATATTTTCCGGGGATATTTGTTCAAAATCTAGTAAGATATTGTTGAATCTGAAGATTTAAGTGGTTTTTCAGCAAGTTGAATCCATTTTGACATTTATAAATACAATTTAAACAACAAAAAGTTGTGATTTTGTATGGATTTATGTTGTCAAATTTCAGCTAAAAGCAAAAAAAATAGAACACTTAAATAAGACCTATCTTAAAATATACATTATTCAATTTGAAACATTTCAAATTTGAAGATTATATACTATTATTCACCAAATATATCTTAATCTCTATTAATTATATAATAATTATATAATGTTTTACTAATTAAATTTTTAAAGTTCAAAATATCAAATGTGATTTTAATAAACAATAATTATCATCAATATATAAATTATTATTTTTAAAATAAAATAAATAAATTTTAAATAATAAATAACTAATTCATTAATTTATTTTTAAATTTATACTAAATTACATTTTATTATTATATTATTATTCTATATAACTACCAAATCTAAATAAAAATTTCTTAAATCTAAAAAACACAATATTAATATATCTAAAAAACCATTTTATTATTATATTATTATTCTATATAACTACCAAATCTAAATAAAAATTTCTTAAATCTAAAAAACACAATATTAATATATCTAAAAAACCAAAATATTAATATAGGTGTAAGTAAATCTTTATTTTTATTTTTAAAATTGAAGGAACCATATTTATGATATCTCTTGTTTTGTTTGGGAAGAATCACAACTTTGACCGAGTTTGGAGTTATAAGCCTAACAAATTTCTTGACAACATCAAAATAGACTTCAATTGTTTGGATTATTCGAATTGGCATTTGCCACATTAATTGAAAGTGATAAACTATTGTTGAAGTATTCATCTTACAAGTTTGAGTTTTGTTTGTTTTCAAGGATCACAAATTAGCATTAAAAAGAATAGAAGTGTTATGCTTTCTCATACCTTTTAAGTGGGATAATCTAAATGCCAAAATTATTTTAAGAAAGTTTCATATTAATATTGTTAAGTGATATTATAAATATATTGTAATTAAAATTATTGTATTTGAATTTTTCATATTAATGTTAACTGAAATTATAAAAACATTAAAATTAAAATGATTATATTTGAAATTGGTTCATTATTTTGAAATTGATTAATATAATTTAACATAATTTAACATATATATATTTTGTCAATTTTTTTGAATTAAACTTTTATAATTTTTATTAGAGAGTATTGTTGAGCTTTGCTAGAATTCTAAGTACTATGAAAATATAAAGTTTTTAGTGCTTGAATATCTAGAATTTGTTTTCAACTTTATGGCAATGATCATATTTTCTTGTTGTTATGATTTGAAGTGAGTTGTATATCTTAAAATAACTTGTAATTGATTTGGAAATTGATTATGGTAATACATTATGTGTGTTGGTCTTCCATAGTCTTTCTTTGCATTGAATAAGAAGTGTCTGGGTTAGAAAAATAACATTTCAAATGTACAATTGTCTTAAATTCCTTTTAGTGGCTATGGGGTGTTCATTTTGGGTTGGACTGAAAATGAGTATTGACATTATAATAATATTGAAGTTTATTTGCACACATGGTTAGCTCGGTGCTTTTTTGTTTCAACTTCCAACTATATTTTAAACATGGTTAGTTAGATGCTTTTTTGTTTCATCTTCAAACTATATTTTGAACTTTCATATGTTATTTAACATTTTTAAGAATCTTCACACATGAACCACAATTGATTTAGGCGTTTGAAGTTTCAAGTATGTTTGGAAGATGTTTGATTCATAGAATATTTTGAAATGTTATCGAGAATGATTCCACCCAAAACCAAGTTTGTTGTAGTGGCACTTGCTAAGTTAAGAGATTTTAAAGGAACCAAGCCTAGTGTAGCAACACTTGCTAAGCTAAGGGATTTTGAAGGGGTTTCTTGGAGAGAATGGTTGTCCCAAAATACTCTAAAGAAAGTAAAACCCAAAAAAACCATCATAATAATATAAATAATATAGAACTTTATAATATACAATTTATAATTTATAATAAAATAAGCATCTTTTTAACCTAAAAAAATGAAATCTATTTTTTTTTTTAATTATTCTTTTCATCTTTTCAACCTCAAAAATATCATTTTTTGCTGTGCTCTTTATGTTGGAAGTTAAAATAAATTTATGGTATTTTTTTATTAAGTCTATTTTTTTTTGTGTTAGTTATATTGAAAGTTAAAATAAATTTATGCTATTTTTTATTATTCTTGTTTGTGCTTGTTATATTCAAGGTTAAAATGCATCATTTTTTTTTGGTACTTGTTATATTCAAGATTAAAATGCATTATTTTTTTATTATTCTTTTTTGTGCTTGTTATATTCAAGATTAAAATGCATCATTATTTTTGGTACTTGTTATATTCAAGTGTTTGTTATTGATATATTCAAGGTTAAAATAAATTTATGCTGAATTAACATTGTATGTTTCTTAATTTATGCTAAATTAAAATGAATTAATTCTATTCAAGTATTCAAGGTTAAAATGAATTAAGTCTGTATGTTTCTTAACCTATGCTAAATTTAAATGAATTAGTCTATTCAAGTGCTTGTTATATTCAAGGTTAAAATAAATCTATTATATATCAAGGTTAAAATAAATCTATTCTATATAAGGTTAAAATGCATCATTATTTTTTGTACTTATTATATTCAAGGTTAAAATGAATCTATGCTAAATTAAAATAAATTAAGTCTATTCAAGTGCAAGTGCTTGTCATATTCAAGGTTAAAATAAATTAATGCTAGATTAAAATGAATTAAATCTGTATGTTTTTTTTTTATGCCTCTTGATGTCTATTATATCTAAGTTTAAAATGAAGTTATGATCATTTATATCACTCCCTCTAACTTCCTTTTCCACTCTTCCTCTTGGAAATAACTCATTTTCTCTAATGGCGACTCATTTTTTCATCCTTTCGATTTCCACACAACCTCTCCCTTTCTGCAATATCATCTCCCTCGCTCATCATCTATTCATCGAGAGTACCACATAAAGGTTTAAATTATTTATTATATAGACTTTACCCATCTTCACATTCCCCCAATGACTAGTTCGAGGTTGCGACCCATTTGTGCTCTTTGAAGCTTTTGTGATTCCTTATGCTCAAACTCTTCTTGTTTACAACTTCTTCTTATTTGTACAGAACCTCAAGTGCTCTCATGTTGGGTATCGCCAAATTGTCCACAATGCTAATGCATCACATTAGGATTAAGTTGTATATTTGCATTAAGACCTTTGCTAAACACATGATAAACATTTGCATATTTTTAATCATTCTCTAATTGTTGCCACAACTCTATTGGGTTATCTTATCAACAAATATTCATTTAAATTCTTAGTTGCAATCCTATTGTTCATGCCACTTGGTTTTCCCTTACAAAAATTTAACCTATCATCAACAACGTTTTTAATAATCCTCCAAATATTATTTTCTCTGAGCAATATTCAAACCCCACTTTTATCAAATATTATTTTCTCCGGTAATCTTCAAACCCTACTTTTATTAAATATGGTCAAGTTTTCACTTGTAGATAACCAAAATAGGATTATGGTAAAACAGGGAGGTTCAGAGCTAACACTCTTCACATTCAACTCTAGCCAACCAAAACAAGGATCCAATCCTTTAAATCTAACCAAGGAACTATGACACCTTAAGGCTTATCCAAAAGATTAAAAGATTCATACACAAATAAAACACCGACAACTATACTGCAACAACCACAATCAACCTTTAAATCTGTAAATCTAACACAAGGTAAAAATATCCGATACCATGAAATAACACAACCCATAATATTCAACTTGAAAGAAAATACCATATGTCTTATTCCATAACAAGTGACCAAAAACATAAAACAAGAGAGAACAAACAACCAATGAGCCTGGCTTACTGAAGAGAGAAGGAACTGGTTTATTATTCTTCTTGTAGAAATACTCTGTTCTATTACACATTTTCTGTTAGTTTTGTGAAACTTTTCCATTTATTTATGAAACATTTAGCCCTTTTTAGAAATATAAGCCATATGAGATAAATATCATCAATGAAAAGTGAAAAAAAAATTGATGAGTGTTACAGTAAGTTTGTAACTTTAAACCTTGCTAACATAGTTTTATAAAGCCATGAAGATAGAATTGTTATCTTGTTAAAAAATACAAGACACCATCTCCAATGTTTGAGAGAATTTTGTCCCTACACTGTATTGTGTGTGTGTGACAATCAAGGTTTTATAAGTTGGAAGTCAATATTGGACTCTTTGGATCCTCGCCTGAAGAGTGGAATTTAAATGTTGGAGATTTGAGAAGAGCTTCAAGATTTGAGAGGATATTCATCAAGTATGACTCTGCACCCCATAGTAGAGTTGAACAAGGTCCAACAATCTTGGTTTTCATGCCTTGGTATTTTCAGTTACTTCTATGGAACTTAGTTGCACCTTTAATTCCATGGTAAAGGGAACAATGGTCTTCTCAAGTACATATTGAAAACTTAGTTTTTCTAAATAAAGTATTTAAACCTTGTGGACACTCTTCTTTCCATTCTACAGGGAACATAGAAACACTCTACATTATACAGAAACAGAGAAGCGTACCATGTTTGGAGTTACTTTTTAAAGAAATATATTAAAAAAATTATTAAAAACCCCAAAACAATTATTGTACAAAACTTGAGAAAAACAAAATTTCTTTAAACCTTGTGAACACTCTTCTTTCCATTCTATAGGGAACATAGAAAAGTACCATAGTTAAGTTACTTTTTAAAGATATATATACCTTGTGACACTCTTCTTTTCATTTTATAGGGAACAAAGAAAGGTACCATGTTTGGAGTTATTTTCTTAAAATATATATTCAAAAAATATTAAAAACCCCAAAACATATTTTGTTATGTTGTTTTGTAGAAAACTTTAAAAAAACATTTCTCATATAAAACTTGAAAATTTCAGCATTCCATTTCTAATTTATCAAGATATATATTAAAAAATTCTAAAAAACCCCAAAAATTTTCTTATATAAAACGTGAAAAAGAGAATTAAGTTAAATGAATACCAAGAATTTCGGAATGATGGATCCATTAACATGAATTAAGTTAGATGAATTAGGGAAATTCTTTTCCATCATAAGTTAGATGAATTAGGGAAATTCTTTACCATGATGGATAGATGGAAATCATAGGGAGAGCATGATTGGTAAGTGTTATTTAGAAATTATTTATTTTATTGAATTAAATTTTTTTACATAATAGTTTAATTTTATTGAAATAAAGAATATTATGGAATGTCTTAGTCTAATAATTTTATATTTTGTTTTTTTTTAAAAGATATATATATATATATATATATATATATATATATATATATTTTAGTTTTGTTAGAAATCTTATAAGAAATTGTTAGATTTGCATATTTAAGTGGTTAATTATGTATAATTCTAATGAAATATTTAAATTTCAAGATTATTTTTTTTCTAATTATTTTTTAAGTAATTTAATTTCAATTTAAAAAGTTTTTCCCTCTACACTTAACTAAGATTTAAATGAAATTAATATAGTAAAGTTATTAAAAATAATGCATTTCATTATTTTTCTAATAAAATAATTAGGAACTAATTTTGATTAACATACACCACGTAAATACATTAATTTTTTTTTATAATGGTGAATTAATTTTTTTATAAATATATAAATAAACTCTACATTTAGAAAAACAATGCAATCATTGCTTAGAGAAGGGATTTATAGCCTATATAGCATATTCTAGGGGAAATGTAGAGACTTAAAGTATTAAGTGTTATGTTATAATTGTAATTATAATGATAATGTAGCCTCAAATAATACTAATAATATTAATACTAATAATAATATTTATAAAAATAAAATTTACTTATAAGAAGGTTGTAATAATTACTTTAATTCGGTATATATATATATATATATATATATATATATATATATGAATTTGTTTATGATTTGTCCTATCTTCAATTAATAGATGACTAAAACAACGTAGTGACTACATAAGTAGTAATATATGGACAGTGTAATATATTAACAATTATATTCATATTTTAAAATGAGAAAGGTTCAAACTTTACAAAATAAAGGGGAAACAATTTTGATTTCAATGAATTTTAAAAACATTATTTAAGAATAGATATAAAAATAATGATTAATAAATTATTAAGAATATTTTGTTTGTCATTATTCTTTACATTATCGTGCAAGGCCTTGATTAGTATCCACTATCCTAAGAATCTCATTTAGAGTGTAATTCCATACATTTTTTTAGTAAAGTTTAATTTTACCTATGGTCTTGTTCAAAATAAATACCCACTTCCCACTATTCTAAGAATCTCATTTAGAGTGTAATTTTATAGATTTTTTTTGTGAAGTTTAATTTTACCTATGGTCTTCTTCAAAATAAATACCCACTTATAAAGATGTATAGAAGTTATGGAATAATTTTTTTGGTTAAATTTCTCTATATTCTAGATCATATTTTTTTTGACAATAACGTTTAGAGGGATTTATATTAAACATGGCAAAAGCCACAAATCTGTTACATAGGCAGGCTGCACAGAGCTAATGCCAGCAAAAGAGGACTACAATACTTAAAAACCAGTAGAACTGCTTCCCATGTCTGAAGAAAACCTGAAGCTAAGTTTATTTACAGACCTAGCTTCTATACAAAATGCTAGGATGCTGACAGAGCTTCAGACTGATTCGATTCGGCGCTTCATTTCTTACTTCTCCGAGCTGTCTCCCCATTCCAGGTTTAGCTTGGCGAGTTTTTCCTCCAGGCCTCCGATTCGGTCCTCGAACCGTTCTTGAGGGCTTTTCAATTCCTGATGCAGTTTATCGAGTTCTTCAGTGAACCCGATCTTGACAAATGATAAATCTTGTTCTAGCTGCTCCATCCTCCTGCCAGC
>ML783653.1:1406113-1429244 GCA_009831015.1 Picea engelmannii
GAAGTTAGGTAAGAGAGGAATGCTAAAATTATAGGGGTTTGTCTCTCATTGGTTCTTAAAGTGGCTTTAGTGAGTTTTATTACATATAAACACATTATTATCACTTAAATGTTAAGAAAATTGACAACTTTGTCAATAACATGGATAACGTTCAAAAATGACTTCGAGTAAGCAATGTTGAGTAAAATGTATAGCTTCACCAATAATGTGGATGACCTATCCACAGCCAATTAATATACTAAGTAATGTTGAGAAAAATAATAACTTCATGAAGAACATTGATGTCTTTTAAAAATAACTAAGTTAATTATAATAAATAGAAACATGTGTTTAGAGACATGCAAAAAGGAAGATAGATGGTGGTTTAGGAGCTTTGTGTAAGGTCTTTGCTTATGGTTGGTAGTGGGCACATTGTTTAGGTGTGCATAAAGGGTTGAGTTAAAAGGTTGTAATGCAAATTGTTGTTTTTTTTTTCTCAATGGACATAGTGGTGAACCATTCCATGTTTCCTTTATACAAGTTGAGGCACCTTGGGGGCATGAGCCCAACATCATCAAAATAGTGAACCAACTTCAAATACAATCATTTTAATTGCAATATCTTTATAATCACAATTAACAACATTAAGATAAAACCTCCCTCGAAGTTAAAATACAATCATTCTAATTATAATATATGTATAATCCCAACTAACAACATAATATAAAACCTCCCTTGAATTACTTTGGCATTCCCATTCGCCAGCTTAGGGATATGCTAGTTTAGTTTAATATGTTACTTGTCATTCACTCGTTATCACTGATAGAAATTAAACTTTAGTAGAGAGAACAATAATCATTCCTCTCAACTACTCAAACTAAACCTAATTCACACATAATAAATTATTTATTATTTATTATTTATTAAATATTTTATATATTAATAATCATCCTAATAATTTATTTTTAATATTGAAAACTAACTTGTACTTATAACTTTGAAAACAATTTTTCTTTAGAAAATCATTATGAAAATAGATAATCTATAACATTGATGCTATCAAAACAACGTTAAAGATTTAAGAGCAAGTTTTTGCTAAAGTTTTTAGAGAAAGAGTTTTTCTAATTGCATTATAAGACTAGTTCCTTCTTAAAAGTATAACTTAGTTCAATCTACAAAGGGGTTCCCTGTATAACCAAAGTGTTTATTTACCCATGGGTAGTTGCTTCCATTCTTCTGTTTAACGATTTAGTTTTAATATTATCCACCGTAAAAGTTTCCGTATGATAAGCTAGCATATTTTAGTGTCATTTTTGCATTCATTTTTTTTAAATGACCGGACTCCTTTCTGACCGTAATTTGTAGTGTTCATAGGCACCCACACATGGTGCTGCTAAGGGAGGTCGAGGGGTCACGCCAGCATTCTTGTGTTTAGGGATTTAGTTTTAATATTATCCACCGTAAAAGTTTCTGTGTGATAAGCTAGCATATTTTAATGTTTGTTGCATTCATTTTTTTTAAATGTGAACCCCACCGTAATTTGTAGTGGTCATAGGCACCCACACATGGTGCTGTAAGGGAGGTCGAGGGGTCATGTCAATGTTTGGGGAAACTCCTGCAGGTGCTTAATTTTTTGAAAAATAAAATAAAATAAGAGAGTTGAATATATACAACCTGAGTGGGCCTAATGGTTAAAAACATGTGTTTCCTCTTAAGAGGTCACAAGTTCAAATCCAGAGGGGGGTAGGGTATGTATACCTTCATAGACTTTACCAGTCAAATCGATGGGCGGAGGGGGATCCCCTGTCCCACAAACAAGGGGGTCTCATACACCAATTTGGTGTGTTGGCTTGGCCGTGACCTTAAAAATAGATTATATATATATATATATATATATATATATATATATAATATGTTTTTTGGGTTCTTTATATAAGATATAACAACATAATAATTAAGATATAGCAACACAATAATGATAGGCTTTCACATATGGTTCGTGGATGAGCTTATAGACTTGAGTTATGCAGTTTTAGGACTTTATGTTTGTTGGTTGGATTGAACTCAAAGAACAAATTTGTCTCATGTTGTCTGAATTAAACTATAAAATTGTAACACTCTAACGCCAAGCCCTTGCTGAATTGTAATTATGTTTATAGGCTAGTGAGCTGAGTGGTTATAAGCTGAGAGACTTATGTGTTTATTAGGCTAGTGATCCAGATGATAAGGTCAATGAGTTTGATTTTGTGTATGTAAGTACTTGCATCATTAATAAAATTACAGTGTTGCATGTAGACCGACCATGAAGAAGAGTTATGGGGGACTAAGTTCCACTAGGTAGGGTAAGGGAGGGGGATAAGTGTCTAGGCCTAGGGGCTAAGCTAGAAGGGCCTACTTCTAAGGGAATAATATTTTATTATTATTTCCCAAAGGTTATGGTTGACTTAAACTGTGTTGTCCTAAGTTCTTGGGAAAAAAGGGAACGAATGCTAAGTGGAACTCATGTGGCTTGAGGAAGACATGTGTCAACCTAGGCGCATATAGTTTATAGTTGAGGGAACCAACTCGATGGGGGTTCACTTCCCACTCTAGCATTGCTTCCCATCCTTGCGTCTGGACTAGTTTGGAATTTCGTCATGACCCTTACGTTTCTTTGGAACTTTGTCACCTTCTCGATTGACCAGGGATTCACGCATTGATCTATTTTTCCATCATCATCGCCTCTGTATCTAGTACACACCTTTGGAATCCCCCAGTTGTACTTGAGTTATCCCATGTATCTCATGTGAATCCCGTCATAATTGTATTCGCCTGAGCTGTGCTGCGTCTTAGCATTTAGTTGTTACCATTTTCGGTGTCCATACCCATTTTCTACTGCTGTCGTTACCCGTGTGTAGTTAAATGTTGTTGATTGTTTCTTAGGATCTTAATTGAAGAAGAAGGTTGTTAGGCCTATGAGAAACTCTCCAAGGTGAGAGAGTTTTTTGGGAAGTGAGTTCTCCTCGAAGGGAGCCCTGTAGAAACTACAATACTCTGAGACTTTTGGTCTAGCCTATTGTTGAAGCCCAAGGTAAGGGAGCTGTAGTAGCCGATGGAATTGCATTAGTGAAGGTGTACCCTCCTGGGGTGGATCATATGTGTGGGGAATGAGGGTTTGTGGGTTATGGGCATAAGTGGCTCTTGAGATAAAAGATCCTTCCTGTTGTTCTGTGCAACTTCCTTGTTGTCCTTGCCAAGCCTAGAATTCCCTTTACCGATGGAGTTTATTCCCAGCTCAGGGGTGACCCACTGTTGAGCGTGATGAGTAGTGTGTTCTAAGGCTGGGAGGTTCGTGGAAGTTCTGCGCATAGTTAGTGGTCATCTATTAAAAGATAAGTACCAATTCTGTGTTCGTTGTATACTGTGTATTTGTATTTGCATTATAATTAATGAGTAATGCCTGTATATATATATGTTGCATGTGTGGGTTAAATTTTTCTTCGGTATGAACATGTGTATGAGTAGAGTATTGACGTCTATTTAATTGCATTAGATAGATATATATTTATAAGTCTGAATACCAGATGTTATCTCTATCTTCCGGTTAAGTTTTATATGTGATAATTTCCTCAAAGATTACTCGGTGGCATGACCTGGCCTGTTGTTTAAGGTCGAGAATGTCACAGAAATGGTATCAGAGAAGTAAAGGCAAAGTTAAGGTTGTTTTAGTAGCGTTACCCGACCGGGTTCAATGGTCGGGGACATTAAAAAAAGAGTTAATTGTATGTTTTTAGGTGGTTACCCTTATTGTTAAATTATCTTGGTTATTATAGTGGGAGATATTAGGGAATATTTTCTCCAATATATTCCCCAACCTCACCCTCATAAACACATTTTTTCCCCAATATATCTCCTCATTCCAACCCTCATAATATTTTTTCCTCTCGCTCCACACCCACCCCCACCCTCATAAACACATTTTTCCCCAATATCTCCCCTCGTTCTCACTCTCATAATATATTTTCCCCTCCCTCCACACCCACCCTCATAGGTTCGGGGTGTGGTATCTTCCTCCATGCCCACCCTCATAGGGTGGGGGTGTGCTGGGGGGAGATATGAGGGAGGGAATTGGGGGAGATATTGGGGAAAACATATGTTTATGAGGGTGAGGGTGGGATTGGGGGATATATTGGATAAAACATAATATGTTTTCTCCAAAATATCCCCAAACCCTTACCCTCATATGTTTTCCCTAATATTTATCCCCACCCCCACCTTATTTTTTCCTCAATATCTCCCCACATCCCCACCCTCACCCTCACCCTAATATGTTTTCCCTAATATCTCTTTGCACCCCCACCCTCATCTGCATATTAATTTTTACCTAATATCTCCCCTCACTCTCACCCTCACATGTTTTCCCTATTATATCCCCCCACCCACACCCTCATACACCCTCATATAGGGAGGGGATGGGGGGTGATACCCTAATATATCTCCCCCACCCTATATGAGGGTGGGGATGGGGGGAGATATTAAATATAGAGTGGGGGTGGGTGAACAGGGGAGATATTAGGGTAATATATCCCTTGCACCCCAACCCACAATATCTCGCACTCCCATCCCCACCCTTTATGGGGTTGGGGTGGGGAAGATATTAGGGTAATATCTCCCCCTCACCCCAACCCCCATATATATCGGGGTGGAGTGGGAGAGATATTAGGGTAATATTTCCCCCTCATCCAAATCCCATATATGGGGGTGGGGGTGAGGGGCAAATATTACCCTAGTATCTTCCCCCCATCCCCACCCTCATATAAGGTGAGGGGGGGGAGACATTACCCTAATATCTCCCCCCTACCCCCACCTTTATGAGGGTGGGGGAAATATATTTACTCTCCCCCACCATATATTCCCCACCCTATATGGTGGTGGGGGTAGGGGATATATTACATGTAAGGTGTGGGTGCATGAGATATTATGGTAATATCTCCCCCCCACCCTATATGAGGTTGGGGGTGGGAGTAGGGGGAATATATTAGGGTAATATATCTCCCCTTCCCTAACCACCATATATAATGGTGGGGGTAGGGGCATATACTAGGGTAATATTTTCATATCTCCCCCCAAGGGAGATATTACCCTAATATATGTCACCCTCCCCCGGGGGGATATTACCCTAATATTCCCCCCCAATATAGTGTGGGGTGGGAGGATATTACCGTGTAATATTTTCCCCATTATATATGAATATTTCCCTACCACCCCCACCCTCAAGGTGGGGGGAAGATATTAGGGTAATATCTCCCCCTCATTCCCACCCTCATATAGGATGGGTGGGGGAAAGAATAACCTAATATATCCCTCCCACCTCCACCCTCATATGGGGTGGGGTGGGGTGGGGTGGTGGGGGAGATTACCAAGTGATATATTAATCTACTATATGCCCCACCCATGGGGGATATTACCCTAATATCCCCCCCCCCCCACCCTAATATAGGGTGGGGTGGGAAGGATATTAACCTGTAATATTTTCCCACCATATATGAATATCCCCCCTTTCCCACCACCACCCTCAAGGTTGGGGGAAGATATTAGGGTAATATCTCCCCCTCACTCCCACCCTCATATAGGATGAGTGGGGGAAATATTACCCTAATATATCCCCCCCACCTCCACCCTCATATAGGGTGGAGTGGGGGGGAGATTACCCTAATATTGTTTCCCCTGCCTTATATGAATATATCCCCCCACGCCCACCCTCATATAGAGTGGGGGTGAGGGAGAGATATTAGGGTAATATGTGTTATAAAAACATCATCACATAATAATAAAATGAAACATATGTGTAAATAAAACACAAAATATACATAATACAATAGAGACATGGATATACGTGGTTCACCTAGAGTGGGACACGTCCACCAAATAAATTTATAGGTCCTTCCTTTATTATTATCCAGCAAATGAAAGGATACAACCTACAACATACCTGTTGTAACTTCCTCTTCTTTCTCTTACAGTATCTTATCTCAAAATACAATATTCACTCACATACATAGCCACAATACAATTCCCTCATAAAAGAGGGTTTCCTTCTAGGGAAAAAAAACCCTAACATAACTTCTACTGTGAGATGTGTGACCTTATAATGAACATTTCAGATTGACTATGAAATTACAATATTTTACAAGGCAATTTTCCAAAAAACTTCTCTTCGAGGGGGCTCCAAAATTTATCTCCACCTCCCTCATCAAGTAATGGGTTCCAAACAAAGTTGAAACAAGACCTATGAATCAGGATGATAATCAGGCTCCACAACCAACAATATCCCACTTGGATACAGGTCACAACAACTCCATTGTTGCTATACCTGTTGGACTATGATGCACCTTGTACCAAGCAAATTCATCTTCACCTTCATGCTTGAAGGCCAATTGAAACTAAACATGAACTCAATTTTTCCCTCGTTACTACCTTTGTTAACATATCTGCAAGATTCTGGCTAGTATGTATCTTTTTCAACTTCAATTGTCCATCTTCCAAAAAGGATCGTATAAAATGGTACTTGAGTTGTATATGCTTAGTATTAGAATGGAAGGCTAAGTTATTTGCAATTTGAATGACACTCTCATTGTCACAGTACAACCTGTTATTCTCCTATTTTTTTTCCAATTCCTCCATAAACCTTTGTAACCAAATCATCTCTTTACTAGCCTCTGTAGCAACAACATACTATGATTTCATTGTTGAAAGTGCAAAAACCTTTTGCAGTTTCAAAATCCAACTTAATGTTGTTCCACGTATAGTAAATCATACCATGCAGTGCTTCTGCTACTATCTTTATCACATTCCATATATGAATCAACATATCCCTGTAGACCAGTGTTTGGACCTCCAAAACATAACGAATGAGTAGTACTACCTCTCAAATACACGAGAATCCATTTTACTGCCCATCAATGTTCTTTACCTGTATTTTTCATATACCTTATCACAAATCCCACTCCATGTGTAATATCTGGTCTTGTGCACACCATATCATATATAAAACTGCCAACTGTTGATGAATACAGGACCCTTTGTATCCACTCCTATGTCTTGGGACACATTTTATTGGTTAATTTGAAATGGCTAGCCAAAGGTGTACTAACTGGTTTTGAATTCTGCATTATAAACCTCTCCAATACCTTCTCTATATACTCACCCTAAGACAATAACAATTTGTGATTTTTCTTGTCTCTTGTTATTCTCATACCTAGTATTTTCTTTGGAGCATCCAAATTCTTCATCACAAATGAATTAGCTAATTTTTTTTTTAGCACATTTATATCCAATATGTTAGACCCTGCAAGAAGCATGTCATCTACATACAATAGAAAGATAATATTGCTTCCATTTTCTAACCTCCTAAAATAGACATAGTGATGAGAATGACATCTACTATAACTTTGTTCTGTCATAAACCTATCAAACTTCAAATACCACTTCCTTGGATCTTTTTTTAGGCCATACAATCTCTTCTTCAAATTGCATACAAATTTTTCCTTCCCTTTGACCTCATACCCATGTGGTTGTTGCATATAAATCTCTTCCTCCAAATCCCCATGGAGAAAATTTATTTTTACATCTAATTGTTCAATATGCAAATATTTTTCTGCCACAAGACTTAAAATAGTCCTAATTGAAGTCATTTTAACAAAAGGAGAAAATATGTCATCAAAATCTATATCGTTCTTTTGTGCAAACCCCTTTACAACAAGTCTAGACTTATACCACTTTTTTCCTCCAAATTATTCCTTCAACATGTAAAACCATTTATTCTACAATTGATCTAGGTGGATATTGGTTTCCACCCATCTATTCCACTAGATCAAAGCCCAATTTCCATTTTGACAAAACTTTTCTAGCTTTTCGGGTCCTAAACTTTTCAGGTCGTTTTGAGGCCCTAAACAACATTTTTTGGGACCACCCCAGTCTCACTACAAATAAATTCAAAGCATGATGGAAATATGTGTAGTCCTCGGATATACCTTTCCAATGGGCTATCGTACACCTAAAACAAAAATCGTATGCAAAAGTTACGACCCCGGGAAGTTGATGTACCAACTTACCCCACCAGGGCCCACATGAGTTTTGGTACTTCATCTCCCAGGGTTAGGTTTTTGGATGTTTATGATTTTTTTCATTTATTATTTATGTTAAAAACGCCTTTGGAGCCTCATTGTAGCCATATTTTTTTGAATGAGCATAGTCGACACATCTCTTCTCAGAGATAATCTACCACCATTCTAGCTAGCTTGTGTGCTTTTGCATTTTACAGTATTTTGTATTTTACAGTCTTTTCCTTTCCATATCTCTATGTAATTATTTGTTATATCTATGTTATATCTCCACCTTCATATCATTTTTAAAATAATCCCGATCAGTGGTACCGGAGCGGTCTTCTCCTTGTCGTCCTAAGTACATATCCTCAATGAGGTTAGGGTATAGAGAGTTGGGTCTCAAGATTTAAAATCTTGAGGAAAACCTCTCTCTCATGCTTAAGTGAGCTTCCATGGTGGAATAAAAGAGGGATGACAGGATAGGAGATCCTTTCGCATTGTTTCTTGTTGAATCCCTCATGCGACAGAGGAAAGAGATGATGGATAGTTTTTCCCAGATCCTTCGATTACTTTCGAAAACAATAGAGGCACCTTAAAACAACAATCACTTTGAAGGTGTGGCGTCGTTAAAGGTATAATTTAACTTTGCTATTCTTTTATTTGAAGGCTAGATAGATTTCGATCCATTGAAAAAATGGTTAAATCTGATAGAAGGTTATTTTTTTGTCCATAATTTATAGAACAATGAAAATATCACCTTCGTGCTCCTTAAGGCCCTTCCCCATGTCAGATATTCGTGGGAGACTTACTGTGATCAACATGATGAGGATGAGTTTATAATTTTTGGGCCAAGACCCATTTGGGCGGCTTTTGTTGATGCCATAAAGGAACGATATTACCTTATTGGAAGTTATGATGAACAATACCCGAGATGGACGACATTGTGTCAAGAGAGGGGACAGATGGTGCTAGAGTTCACAAATACTTTCCATACCTTGTGCACCAAGATGGGTATCAAAGAATACAAGTGACATATGGTCCTAAAATATCGTGCGGCTCTGCACTAGTACATCCAAACTGAAATGGAATTTCTGGACATATCGTCAGTGGGAGCCACTTATCAATATGATGTCAAAATCAAGCAAAAATTCAGGAAACAAAACAAGTGGGATTTTAGATATGCAAATAAAAAATAGCCAAAGTATGGTAAGGGTTGCCCTAAATCCTATACCAAAGGACAGATCACAGATGGCCAACCCTAGGATAACCAACCCAATGCACCACCAAAGAAGGGTAATGGGAAGTCGAAGAAGAACACTGGAAAATGGTGTGAGTTCCATAAAATCCATTGACACAATATTGATGAATGTCGCTCCAAACAGTCATTGTTGGTTGAGACGAAATCCCTAGGGTCAGATGTTGACTCAGACTTTGATTCTGATCCAGAAAATGGAAGACAAATCATTGATGCAGAACCTAGTGTCACCATTACTACTACAAAATTCCATCCATAGGAGCCAGAGGAGCCTGAAGAAGGGGAGCATCTTTTCCACTCACAGATGTGGATGAAGGGAAACCCACTCCATTTCATGGTTGATAGTGGTATCGAGAAGAAAATTATCTCAGTAGAGGTTGTCAAGAGGTGGAACTTGACAATGACACAATATCTTCAACCATACACAATCAGTTGGCTCATCCAGGGATGAGACATCTGCGTCAACCAACAATGTTGCTTGCACTATGACATCAAACCATTTAAAGATGAGGTATTGTGTGATTTTTTCCCACTTGAATCCTGTGATTTTTTTCTATGACAACCATATATGTGGAAACATCATGTTGTTTATGAATCTAGGCCTCGTAGTGTCATTATTACTTTGGGATATCAACTCTATAGGGTACCAGAGGCAGTCCCAAATATTGCGGTCTCTTTGATCTCTATGAAGTTGTAAAGAAAGGTGGTTTCTCAAGCTGAGATATTTTTCCTCTGTATGGTTCAATAAGAAGGTAACTGGAAGGTCACTGCAACCGTCAAAACCTTTGCACGGGGTCTCTCTGCCCAACAAAAAAATATGGATGAAATAATCAAGGACCACAAAGACATATTTGCCTCTCCTACTGGGGTGCCTATGCAGTGTCAGGTAAAGCACCCAATTGATTTGAGACCTAGTGTTCCTTTTCCTAAAGGCCCTATATACAAGAGTTATTTTATAGAGAATGAATAAATCAAACACCAGATCCAAGAGCTAATTCTAAAGGGCCACATTAGACCCAACTCCTCACCTTGCGGGAGCCCAATTGTTCTAGTACATAAGAAGGATAGAACATGGAAACTTTGTATTGATTACAGAGCCTTGAATAATATCATAGTCAATAATCGATACCCAATTCCCTGGACTGATGATCTTCTCGATCAACTCAAGGGAGCCAATATTTTTGGTAAAATTGATCTGAAGTCAGGTTACCACTAGGTGTCGATTGAGGAAACCGATGTCTGTAAAACAACCTTAAAGTCAAAAGAAGGCCTCTTTGAGTGGTCAGTCATTCCTTTTGGCTTGACTAATTCCCCAACCAAATTCATGCGGACGATGGATGATATATTATGGTAATTCACAAAATCCTTTATGGTTGTATATTTGGATGACATCCTCATCTTCAACAAAACTTGGGAGGAACATTTGGAGCATATTCAATAAGTATTGGGCACCTTGTGACATCACAAGTTATATGCCAACTTGGAGAAGTGTTCCTTCGACATGCAGAGAATATAATATTTGGGATACATCGTGGATGCGTAGGGTGTACATGTGGATCCAACCAACATCCAAGTCATCCGTGAATGGCTGGCCCCGAAAACAATGACCGATCTCCACAGCTTCTTGGGCCTTGCTAAATTCTACCAATGGTTTGTTTTGGGGTTCTCTCATATTGCTTGGGACCTAAGATAAGTGACCAAGGGAGGCATGAAGTCCAAGATTTTTTTTTTTGTGCCCCAAAAGAAAGGATTCAAGTATTTGAAATCTTGCCTCTGCTGAACACCAGTCCTGATTCTGCCAGACCTGCAACGACCATTTGAGATTGAGACAGATGCTTCATATTATTTCATCGGTGCATTCCTCACTCGACATGGGAATCCAATAGCCTATCATAGTGAAACTCTATCTGATGATGTTTAAAGATACCCAACCCATGACAAAGAGATGCACTCCATTGTGCAAGCATTTTGACAGTGGAAGCATTACATTATGGGAAAGAAAACTATAATCCACACTGATCATAGGCCTTTGTAATTCATGCATACACAAGAAAAGTTATAAACTTACCTCCATCATAAGTGGTCCATGTACCTATAGAAATTCCACTTGAATATCAAGTACAATAAGGGTAGCACCAACCATGTTATTGATTTCCTCCATCGACCCCTGATGGCATCGCTTACCACATTTCTCAACTCACGTAGACATGAGACATCTAGAAGGGAACAATTATAGAATAATGATTCTAACTTTTCTACTGCCTATCAGACATTGAGTGCATGAAAAATAGTTCCCAACTTTCATCTCCAAGATGGGTTATTATTCCATATGAGCCACCTTTGTGTTCCTTCAAGCGGATGTGAAAAGATGATATGGGAAGCTCATTCCAATCTGGAAGCAAGAAATTTTGGTGTAGAAAAGACAGTGTTAGTATTGCAGAAGCATTTTTATTAGTTGAAGCTTAGACAAGATGTTCAAAAGTACATTATATCCTGCACCATTTCCAAGCCCACCATCAAGAAATAAGGGCTATACACCCCTCTTCCTACTCCGGATAGGCCTTGGGAGTCCATCTTCATGGACTGCATGCCTGGTATGCCTTCAACCAAGCATGGGAATTATTGTGTCTTCATGGTCATCGATCAATTCTCTAAGATGGAAATTTTTGCACCCTACAAGAAGAGCATCACAGTTGAGGCCACAACCAAGCTCTTCTTCACACATGTTTGGGTTCATTTTGGGATACCACAAAAATTATCTTCAATCGAGATAGTAGGTTCCTGAGCACCTTTTGGTCTAGCCTATGGTCATTAATAGACACCAATATGGACAAATCAACTTCCATCCACCCACAGACTGATGGACAAACAAAGGTAGTCAGCAATATGAGTGTCCATATCCTGCTAATGTATAATTTCAAACATTCACACACATGAGATGAAAACCTTCCTTATTTTCAACATAGCTATAACAAATCCATCCACAACTCTATTGGCCACAACCCTTTTCAGGTGTGCTTTGGGTTTCAACCATTGGCCCCCATTGATGTAGCTCTACCCATTGCAACCACACAGTAAGAGTCCTCCCATTCTCATACAAAGGATGATCACAACTAAATTTGTTGAGTGCATCTAGCACATCCAACAACAAGTTCATGATATTGTGCATAAATCCAATGCTAAGTACAAGCAACGCCACGATCAACATTGGGTACTGCAAAAATTTCAAGTGGGAGATAAAGTTTGGTTTCATTTGTAGAAAGAGCACCTCACAGGACCCCATCTGTAACATACCCATCCACCCACAGGCCGAGGCATGCTGCCTTCAAGCCCACCCTTGGACTTCGTACTCTTACCAATACCTTCTTTCATTAATAAGAATGCATAAGATACAAGATTTAATGACATGCAGAACAATATCCAACAAGCATGCATAATCTAAGATTCAATTAAACGATAATTAAATATACAATGGAAATACATTCATATAAATGCAAATGATACCATAACAGAGAGCACTTATCTTTATGAAAGATGACACCAACTGGCTATAGACCAATGACGTTCCACCCAACCGTAGACACCACTACTCCAAATATGAACAGCAATGTCACCCCTGATCCAGGGATATGAATCCAAAAGGATGGTTCCAGAGTGTACTTGGGTTCCCAAACTAGTCAGCTCTCAAGCTCTCACAGGTTTCCCAACACCCACAACAATCCAAGTACCCAACCTATATCACCTGAGAGAATGGACCTCCACCTTTCTCTGCCATGCAATCCCTCAGGCAATCCTTCTCTTTTATCCAAGGCCTCCAGCATAGCTGGTCCATAATCTCAATGCTAGAACTCTCAAGACTCGTAGTTGTGAGAAAAAAGGTCACAAGCCAATGCATCTCAGACATGTAGAACCCAAGTCATGGTTGGATTTCACCAGTGACCACTAAAACCAACTATCCTGTGGCTAATTCTTCAGTGGTTCGACGCCCTTTCCCAAGCCAAGAAGCGGATGAGGATGGATCAATCAATGGGTGAGTGAGTGCATGAAAGTGCATGAGGGAAATGAAGGAACGTACAGGAAATCAATGAACAATCCATCAATGGAACCCCCCCATCAGACCAGAGGCGGGTTTAAGTAACTTCGTGGGGAAATCAAGAACCTCCTCGCCTTCCCCAAGAAGTTGATGTAATCGATCCCCTCCCTTAGACAAAAAGGGTAATTAACATAGGAATAAACACTTAGCCCCTCAAACCCCCTCTCTTGTGGAATCATAGCCCCCTATAACTCTATTCCTTGTCCATCTAGCAACCAACCATGTATTATTATTAATATTTATCAAAACATTACATTTCTTGGGCATACTGGCCCTTTAATAATTGTTTGGGTGCTCAAGCTTCTCAACATTGTAACAATACATTATTTAAAATGGGGGTTCAAAACATGGGGTGTTACACCATCGAAAGTTATTCCCACTTTGATACAGGCCTTAAACCATGACCAAGGCTATGGGTGAGAATGATTTTGAATTAAGTATACCTTCTTTCCTTGGATTGCACCCGATATTTAATATGTAACTGCTCCAACCATATTTTCCACCTCTCCTAGATACTTTAGATGCGGTCGAGCAGTTGGCCCCTACAAAACTCAATCCTTCCTCCATAAAACACGTGAAATTTGATCGGATCATGGATTCCAATACAAAGGACACCCACCAGTAAACTATCAAACTCTATAGGGTCGTCATAGCAGGGCAATTTCTTCATCAGGGAAAGTGGCTCACGAGGAGTCAAGTTAAGTACAATTTTACTCATATGATAAAAACACTTTAATAAATGAATACCATTGCTTCCTAAGGGAGAAGGAATGATCTAGGTGGATATTGGTGTCCACCCAACTATTCCATTGGCTCAAATCCCAATTTCCATTTTGAAATTTTGTTTCTAGCTTTTCAGGTCCTAAAATTTTGGGGTTGTTTTGAGGCCCTAAAAAAGGTTTTTTGGGCCCTCCACAATCACACTATAGATGAAGTCAAAGTGTGATGGAAACATATGTATTCCTCAGATAGAAATTTCCAATGAGCTATCGTGTGCCTAAAACAAAGATCGTATGAAAAAATTACGACCCCAAGAAGTTGATGTACCAACTTACCTCATCGGGGCCCACATGAGTTTTGGCGTTTCATCTCCTAGGGTTAGGTTTTTCGATGTTTAGGGTTTTCTCATTTATGATTTATGTTAAAATTTCCTTTGGAGCCTCATAGTAACCAATTATTGGGAATGAGCGTAGCTGACACATCTCTTCTCAGAGATAATCTACCACCATTCTAGCTAGCTTATGTGATTTTTCATTTTATAGTCTTTTGTATTTCAGACAATTATTAATAGAATTTGAACTTTACTATATTACTTTGTTCCTTTCCAAATATATGTGTAATTATTTTTTATATCTGTATTATATCTCTTCCTTTGTATCATTCCTAAAATAATCCAAATCAACAATGCTCTTTTTCCTATAGGAAACCATGTCATGTCTCAAGTCTGCTTATTTACCAAGGAATCCATTTTCTTTTTCATGCCTTACTCCCCCTTCTTTTTAGTGTCTTCCTTCATTGCATCTTCATAAATTTTTGGTTCATGAGAGTCAGTCAAAAATAAATAATAAAATGAAGGAGAGTATCTTTCATGGGGTCTACTTAACCCGGTATATCTTTTAACAACACTTGCAAGAGTTTGAGGTTCCTGTTTGCTCATGTTGTTGTGCATTTTTATTTTCTGGTACCTTTGAAATTTCATTTTATTTGATTTCATCAAGCATTTTGTATTATGTGTTTTCTTTTTCATGTTTCTTTCCTTGCAACTGATCTCTGTACATGACCTTTTCATTGAATACCACATATCTACTCCTGATTATTTTATGATTTTCATAATCCCATAAGCGATAACCAAGATCATTAACATCGTATCCAATAAAGGTACACTTCTTGGATTTTGCCTCAAGATTTGTTCTATTTTCTTTACCAATATGGAAAAATGATTCACAATAGAAAGTCTTCATAAGTTAGTAATTTACATTTTTACCTATCCATGCCTCCTATGGAATGCCACCATCCAAGGAGTATGAAGACCATTTGTTTATTAAGTAAACAACTATATCTATAGCATCTTTCCATAACTGTAAGGGAAACCTAGCATGCAATCTCATACTCCTTTCACGTTCCATGATTGTCCCGCTCATCCTTTCTGACACACCATTTTCTTGTGGTGTCCCTGGAACTGTCTTCTCTCTACGAATCCCATGATATGATTAGTAATCATAAAATACTTTATTGTAGTATTCACCACCATTTTCTGATCTGAGACACTTCAACATATTTCCTATCTCATTTTCAACCAAAGCTTTCCATTTCTTAAAAGTGTCAAAAACATCATATTTTTGTTGAATGCAATAAACCCAACTTTTTATAGTTGCATCCTCAATAAAAGTAACACAATAACAAGATCCACCAAGATATGATACCTGGCTTTGTCCCCATACATCTGTATTCACAAGCTTTAACTTTTCACTCTTATTTTCCTTTCTAACCTTGAGAAATTTGACTCTCTTATGTTTTCCATAAATACAGTATTCATATAAATACAAATCAACTTGTTTAAGATCTGGAAACAAATTGCTTTTGTGAAGTATCTCCATCCCCTTCTCACTAATGTGTCCAAGCCCATGATTCCATGGTGTTGTATCCAAACTTGTAGAAGATAAAGATATTGAAGAGTCAACATTACCAGTACATAAATACAACGTACCTACCTTGTCTCCTTTTTCCATTACCAATGATCATTTACTAACCTTCCACACATTACTTATAAATATATATATACAAAATTCACTTGCCAACTGTCCTGTTGAAATGATGTTTCTTCTCAGATATGGTATATGTCTCACCTCTTTTAGTAACCATTGGTTTCCATTATTTTTATTTATTTGTACCTTACCCATTCCAACAATTTGACATGGTTCATCATCACCCAAACAAACCTATCCAAAATCACCTTGAACACAATCTTGGAAATATTTACTATGGGATGTGGCATGAAATGAAGCCCCTGATTATACTACCCACGATTCAGTAATATTATCTAAATAAAGAATGAAATCATATTGTAAAACATTACATGTTACATTTTCTTCCTAATTTTTCTCTTACTCTCCATCTATTTGTTTCTTTGGAGCTTTGTAGTCTTTCTTCAATTGTCCTTTCTTTCCACAATTGCAACACTTTATCTTTCCTGGTCTAGATTTGGATCTACCCTTCCTAGAATTACTGCATTTCCACGATCTCTTTCCTCTATCCTTTTGTTTCCCCCTGTTATCCATGTTCAATGCATTACCTGATGTCTCACTTGTGATTTTTTGTCACATTTCGTCGCTAAGGATAACACCAACAACACTATCAAATTTCAGAGTGTTTGAACTAGAGATAGAGTTACTTACAGCCATGACCAAGTCGTTCTAGATTTTTTTGCAATGAACACAATATTAGAAGAGCCCTAACCTCGTCATCAAAGTCCACTTTTACATAACTTAGCTGATTATTAATTGTATTAAATTCACTTAAATGGTCATCAACAGACCCACCTTCTGACATCTTCATATTAAATAATCACTTCATTAAAAATACCTTATTGGTATCCTTCATGATAGTAGGGTAATATCTCCCCCCCACCCTCACATACAAGGTTGAGGTGGGGGAGGAATATGTTATGATAATATATTCCCCTCCAACCATATATGAGCGTCGGGGTGGGGTTGGGTGATATATATTAAGGAAGGGGATGGAGGGGAGATATTACCCTAATATATCCCCCCCGACCCCCACCCTAACATACCCTAATATCTCCCCTCCACCCCCACTCTATATGGGGGTGGATGTGGGGGAATATTAGGGTAATATCTCCCCCTTCTGGTAGGGTGGGAGTGGGATCCCACCACCACCATATATATGGGATATATTTCCATAATATCTCCCCCCCACTCGCATTCTATATGGGGTTGGAAGGGAGATATCACATTAATAGGGTGGAGGCGATATATTAGGGTAGGGTGGGGGTGTGAGGGAGATAGTATGGTAATATATCCCCCCACCCTCACACACAAGGTGGGGGTGAGGGGGAGATGTGAGGGTAGTATCTTTCCCCCACCCTCACAAATATGGTGGGGGTGGAGGTGAGATACGAGGGTAATATCTCCACCCCACTCTCACATATAGGGTGTGGGTGGAGGGGAGATATTACCCTAATATCTTCCCCCCTCCCCCACGTATGTTGAGATTGTATGAGAGATATTAATGTAGGGTGGTGGTGGGGGGAATATATGAGGGTCCTAATATATCCCCCCCACACTGGAGATAATAGGGTAATATCCCCCCCGCATGATCTTAGGGTAGGTTTGGAGTGGGGGGAGATAATATCATAATATATGTCCTCCACCCTGATCATATAAGGTGGAAGGGAGATATTAGGTGGGGGTGGGGTGGATATAGGGGAGATATTAGGTGGGGGTGGGGTGGATATAGGGGAGATATTAGGTAGGGTTGGGGTGGATATATTAGGGTAATATATTCCTCTATCCTCACCCTCATATAGGGTGGGGGTGGGGATATTTTAATATCTCCCCTCCATAATATTAGAGTAGGGTGGGCGTGGGGGGAGATAATATCTTAATATGTGCCCTCCACCGTCATATAGGGTGGAGGGAGATATTGTGTGGGGGTGGGGTGGATATATTAGGGTGATATATTCCCCCACCTACACTATCAAATACGGTATTTGGGTGAAAATATTAAGGTAATATTTCCCCCCACTTTTAGAGTAATATTTCTCCCAAATGCCCACCCTTATAGTAGGTGGCAGGCATATATTATGGCACTAATATCTCCACCCCCACATAAGGTGGGGGTGGAGATATTAGAGTAATATATTCCCCCCATGATATTACGGTATGGTGGGTGTGGGGGTAGACAATATCGTAATATGTTCCCCCCACCCTCATATAGGGTGGAAGGGAGATATTATGTGGGGGTGGGGTGGAGATAATATGGTAATATATCCCCACCACACCCACCCTCATATAGGGTCCTAATATATTCCCCCCACCCCCAACATCATATAGGGCAAGGGTGGATATATTATGGTAATATTGCCCTCCCACCCCCAAGGTAGGGTCCTAATATCTCTCCCCCACTCTCATATAGAGTGGGGGTGGATATATTAGGGTAATATCTCCCCCCAACCCCAAGTTGGGGGGTAGGGGGGATATATTACCCTAATATATCACCCCCATCCCCATATAGGGTGGGGGAGGATATTACCCTAATATCTCCCTAGCACACTAACCTTTACTATATATTTAATATGTCCCTCCTACCACCACCATCATATAGGGTGGAGTGGGAGGGGGGGGGGGAGATATTACATATAGGTGGACATAGATATTAGGGTAATACTCGCCCCCCTCGCCCCTCCTTCCAACCCCACCCTATATAGTTGTGTTATGAAAACTCAAACCCTTGTAGTTACATTTGTTTGGAGGTTTCTCAAGTGTTTGTATGCCTGAAATGCTTGATATCTCTCTTGGTTAAATGTAGAATCCCATGAGGAGATTCTTGGGATTACAAAACCATTTTGTTTTCCTCTTCCTTTGTCTGCTATGTGTTATTATCTTCGTCTTATTTGTTCATTAAATAGTCTTGCACGTTGGAAGTACAACAAGTAGTATCAGAGCTAAGGTCTAATGAAGGCCTATGAGAGCCGAGGATAAGGCACATAAAAGGAGAATCTGTGAGCTGCACACAGAGAGTTTCTCTCAAGTGTAGAGGAAACCTTGGGGGAGGCTAGATTTGGTAGAGGAGACCGTTTTTGGTGAAAGAACTTCACTGGATTCTGTTCATGCGATTTGCAAGGGTAATGTTTTCATATTTGATAGCAGTAGGGAATCAACAGAGGAGAAATTGTGGGAATTGTTTATGCACACACAGGAAAAAGAGTCGAAAGAGTCAAGGAAGAGTTGAGGGTTTCTTGAGGAAACAAATTGGCGAAGTGATAGTAGTGTTGGGGGATCATGAGTGGTACTACAATGGGTGAGGCTGAGGCCTTGTTGGGGGCCATCCGTGGATGCAAAGGGCTCTTGTACGTCGGATTGGAGAGTGAACTCTCAGGTTATTAAATTGTCTATTGAGTTAAAAAGCTTCATAAGAAATTTGGATCAAACCAATAGAATATGTTGAACTCTTCTTTGAGTCATGTGAAGGATATTGACTTGTCTTCGAACAAGTTGTTGAATCACATATACAAGATATAGTTGGATCGTCATTACTTCCTTCTAGTCTCCGTCCAAATTATGCGGTCATTCACCTATTAAATTTTATTAATAATGTAGAGATTCGAGGAGGTGGAATATCCATGGGGCATGGCTCTGTATTTGGGACCTATCATGGATAATTGGCTTGATATTGCAGTTTCTAGTGGGAGGATTTCTAGATATCTTAAGAAAGGGTGATATGTAGTCTCTTACCTCGCCGAGGGATCATGCCTTGGAGAAGTTACCTTGGTGAGGGATCCTTCCCTGGAGAAGGAGGCGGCATTGAAGAACTTCGACCACGGAAACGTGTGGTATAGGTGTTTTTTAATACCTTTGAGATTTGATTTGTTGGTTATGGAGGTCAAAGAAATAGCAAGGCGAAAGTCTCGAATGCAAAGTTCTAGATGGAGTTAACATAATTTTTTTTAATGTGTAAATGGACATACAATGTAAAACCGAGTTAGGCATGTGTATCCAGTTTGAAATGTGAAATGTCACTGGTAAAAGTCTAGGTGACCTAGGTGATGGGGGAGCATGCAGTATTCAGCCTTTGAAGTTTGACATGGTCATGGGAAAGTTAGGTCATGAGTGTAGTTTTGGGCATCTTTGTTTTGGCAATTTTTATTTTGTTTGATTCATTGGGAAATGTATCAAAAAATTGTTTTCAGGGTAGAGATTGTTAGGTTGTGACAACATTTATCCTTGTAGTTACATCCATTTGTAGGTTTCTCAAGCATTTGACCTTCACGATGGCTGAAAAGATTGAGATATCTCCTAGTTAAATGTAGAAGCAAGTGAGGAGCTTCTTGGGGATAAAAAACCATTTATGTTTTCCTGTGTATGTGTATTATTATCTTCTTCTTATCTATTCATTAACTCAACTTGAAGGACGTCCACCTTCATATAATGTTTTCTATTTTCCCTAATACCTAGTCCCACTCTCACCCACATAATATGTTCCACCCGCATATAATGATATGCCTTTTCTTTTCCCTAATATCTCTGAAAAAATAATATACTGGAGTGGGGGTGGCGGTGGTGTAGATATTAAGGAAGACATATTCATATAACCATCTAAAGCACCTTAAGGAAAATGATATGGGAAATGAGTGGATCTGAAGATAATTTGTGTAATATGTTTTGATGAAAAATTAATTGTATATAACACATAACTAGATTTAACAATGTAAATGTTGTTTCATTAGAACAGTTCGCAAAGAAGATAATTTGTGTAATATGTTTTGATGAAAAATTAATGGTATATAACGCATAACGGGATTAAAAAATGTAAATGCTGTTTTCATTAGAACAATTCGCAACGAAGATCAGGATAATCTGTGATGGAAATAGTTTGTTGTTGTGTTGTTGACTTCTAATCTTGGTTTTGGTCAAAATTGTTCTACAAAATGTACTCACTTCTTGGGTTTGGGTTGGCTGGTTACCATATTGTGTTAGTTCGCGTAAATCCGGAAAGTTAAGATGGGTCGGTGCTTAGAAATACAGTTTATTTGCATAAGTATGAGCTGATTTTGAACCAGGTCGCCGATCATGAAAAGCACGTTACTAAATGGTGTGAAAGAAAGTCACTTTTCGGAATTAATTTTATGTTTATCTTTTCAGGTTATGCGCCTCATGATTGAATTAAAATTGACATTTATTTATTGTGACCCATCTTATGCTCATGAAGTGAATTTGTAAAATCAAATCTCCTTACTCTCGAGGGATCTTTCAGATCTCTTGTCTTGAATTTGTATGTGAATATATATAGCTAGTGTGGAACATGCCGAATTTCTTCAACCTAGCTTTGAGATCTCCTCTTGAATTTGGATGCCCAATTCCCTTTATCGTTTCTTATAACAGGGTTACCATTTTCATAGAATCGTGAGAAAATGGCTTTGGTCATCAATTTATATAAAACAATTTCAATTCAATGGCTCTGGCACATAGCTAGTTGGGATACCACTTTGCCACTCACTCTTCGTAAAGGCAAATTGTCATGATTATCGCCGAGCACAATGG
The DNA here is from genome assembly GCA_009831015.1 of Picea engelmannii. Classification (NCBI taxonomy): domain Eukaryota; kingdom Viridiplantae; phylum Streptophyta; class Pinopsida; order Pinales; family Pinaceae; genus Picea; species Picea engelmannii. The sequence continues at coordinate 1,427,804 of ML783653.1, forward strand.
TTTCGTCCTTTCACCTTCGAATTCTCGGACGATGGATCTCATGGTGCAGGATAGGGATCATCCAAAACACTAAATTTTGATATATATTTGAGTACACGACAAAATTATAGAGATATTCTTCCTCCATGTCCTTTTAGGATTTTAAAGTTGTCTGAAACAACCTATGAAAAATCTAAAAAAATCCCGAGAGAGCTTAAAACTATTCCCTCTCCTATTTTTTTCTCCTGGAAAATGAAATTTTCCCGAGTATTTTAAATAATGCGCATACTCTTTTGAAACGAATAATTCATTTCCACTTCGATTATTTATCTGCGGGTACATTGAACGAGAGGTCTGTGCAATGATTGACGGAATGCATTTCAGAACCACTATGGAATCCAAAGGGCCCATTGTCCTGTATTGCGCTTTTCGTCATTCAACCTGTGTACAAATCACATGCTTATAATCCCCATACATACAATCTGCAGATCAATTCATGTTTCATCACTTACTTTCTGTCCTCTCATGTACAAAATCAGTTCTAATTCCTGCTTCCATGATTGCGCGTAGTTCACTGACTGATTCAGCAGTCATTTTACAGGTGTATTCCATGGCTGGATGAGCGTGCTTAAATACAAACGATTCCTTATTTGTAATAGAGTTTGCCTTTCCTCGAATAAGCCTGTGAGTGGCCATGAAACTTACTTTTTATCCAACAATTCAGATCTATATCCTCTTTTCACAATGGTGTACAAGTCACCGTTCAAATCATTAAGTTGGGCGTGTGTATATATAATGTGATGAAAGAAAAGCTGGATGCCTCGCTCGTACGCTGGACAATTTTGTTAACGCCGATGTTTTGGTTTTTTTTATTGCGCCGTGGACGGAGTGTATATACACTTATCCGTCATCTATAGAGATCAGATATTTCTTTCTTCCGTTGACGGAGTGCATGTACATTTATCCGTTATATATATATATATATATTTAGAAAGAGAGTGTGTTTTTTCTGCCGTTGACGGAGTGCATGTACATTTATCCGTTATATATATATTTAGAAAGAGAGTGTGTTTTTTCTGCCGTTCATTTATATATATATATTTGTTGTATATTTAATAATAATAATAATAATCTATTTTTAAGGTCACGGCTAAGCCAGTATATCAAATTGGTGTATGAGACCTCTTTGTTTGTGGGGATAAGGGACCCCCCTCTGTCTATGGATTTGAACATGTGACCTCTTAAGAGAAAACACATTTTTTTTTTTATTTTTTTTTTGTAAGCCGTCAAAATCACTCGAGGATCGCACCCGGCCTGAGCCACACCAACCCTTAACATAGTTGGATTTTTTATCCCCACATGTTTCGAATCAGGAGTAGCTTAACAACACATTCCTTCCTATACCTCGAGGACTATATATATATATATATATATATATATATATATATATATATATATATAT
>ML783653.1:1436284-1470392 GCA_009831015.1 Picea engelmannii
TGGGAGACAGTGAGATTAGGGCCTTCCTTTTGTACCCAACCGAGCTGGTATGGGGCCTAGTGCAGAGTGGTGGGGAGGTTTAGGCGTGTGACCAAGTTCTAGGAAAGAAGGTTATTTTGGATTTCGTTGTATAAGATGAGAGTAGACAAATTGTGATTAATATGAAAATTATGCGTGAACAAAGGTATATTAGAGACGTCGAGTTCATTAGTGGTCATCAGGATCAGAGAAGGGTCCACTTCAGTAGGATTTTCAAGAGAGGCAACTTTAGGATGGTCATAGGAATCTGGTTGAGCGACCTTTGCAAATAGAGTCTGGTTGATGCAAATGTTCCTAAGTTCCCGACCATATGCATATGCATGCAAATTGATCTTATGAAAGGTACACTAGTACACATTTCTAGGTGTGGATGGAGAAACAAGGGAAACCATGTAATGCTCAGTATGTGAAGGACTAGAAGTAGAAGGACCATATCAAGTTGGAGGAGAGAAGATTTGAGGAGACACTTTATGCTCCATGACCAAGTCCTGAAGAAAGATCTTGTCCAAGGAAGGTGACTCAAACAAATCAAATTCATGATGGAAAATTGTCAATAAGCCATAATTAAATTTGACAATCAATACCTCTTTTGGATATGAAATGTGTAGTTGGATGCACAACTTGAAAATGACATCTATTTAGCTATGAACTAACTGATGGGTGATTTTTCAGAGCTACAACCATTTGGAAAGGAGGTTTTGTCAATATCCCAAATGATAAAAGCGATCTTTGAGTGTCTTGCAAAATCCTACCCACGTCGTAATGTGTGGTGTTTGTGTCTCGATTGGGTCACCTATTTCCATGAACTGGGAATAATTATCCAACTGAGTGTCCCATCATGTCTTCACAATTTCCTCAAGTTCCAGATCGACAATCTAAAGCTTCATGTATTCTGTCATCTCAGGACATGTATGAAAGTATGTGGAAAGACAGTGAAGCCAAGAGTCGACATTATCACCATTCATTTGGCCCTCAAAATTCAGTAATTGGAAGTGTCTATCGATTTGCATGGGTTTTGGATATTTGTTTTGTTGCAGTCGGAGTAGCTCTGGGAGAGCCATCATTAAATCTTGAATTTAAGTTGTGGTAGTGGATGTTGAATCCTCTATAGATGGCTCTCTTCGCGACGACATAATTTTCATGCACCACAGATGCCAATCTATCAATGAATGTTTCACTAAGAATCACTGAACTCTTGAGGGCCCTGATAAGGTACCCGATACTCTGAAGAGGGTGTGTGGATAATGGTGAAAAATTAATGTGATGGAATCCCTGAGGAGGGCGCACAGGAAGACCTGAAAAGAACGCCTGACTCTGAGAAAAAACAAATTGTTAGATGTACTCTCTTCTAAATTTCATGGATGAGAAACATATGATTTGGATCTAGGCTATGATACCAATTGACCTACAATTCATATCTGAAAACCACACAAAAAACTAAATGTGCAATGAAGAACAAAAACTAGATAGCGTGGAACAGAGAAAATAGAATATACATGAAAATGGAGAAGAAGAATTAGAAGAGAAAATAACCATCAGGTTTATTGAGTGAGAGAGGAGTGCCTTATATAAGAAAGATGGTTTTTTCCTTCTCATTATTAGCTAATTACAATATAAGTTGGAAAAAATAACTAAATTCTTACAACAGTAATTGCTAAAAGCACACTAAATGCTTGTAGTGGAAAGTGTTGAAGCAAACTACTGTATACAATAGAAAAATCTAAAACTAACTACAATACTAATTAAGGAGTGCCCCTCATAATGAGTGGGAAAGAAAGTGGGGTACACTTCCTAGTGGCCCAATGAAAGTCAACAAAGCAAGAGAAAGAGAGGAAATTTGTATGGGTAGGAGACCCGAATTACAAATTCATGTTTTGTCGTAGATAGTTGTTTTACATGGTGTTTCTTAGCTAGCAAAGTAGCTTTGAGTGATGGAGATTGAAGTCAGTTGTTGTGGGAATGTTTGACAATTTTTTTGAGATGAAATGTTTTGGATAAAGAGGCTAAGGGACTATGAGTAATGATCTGTTCAAAATTTGTCAAGGGAAGCAAGTGTTTTTCTTCTGGGAAAAATTGTGTTGCAGTTGTAGAATTTATGAGGTCCCAACAAGTAGATTTTTCTTTCCAACCTGTGGGGATAAATATATGTACTATTAATTCCCACATTAAATTATCAACCGAGGCTCGTAATCTTTGAGGTGTAGGCGTAGGAAACACAGGATCAGAGCCAAGTCTAGCCTAATCTAAAGCTGGTAAAACAATCTTCAAACCCACACTGCAGGAAATTAACACTAAGGATTCATCACTAGGATGTAGGAATAACTTGGTGCTATAAAGACTTAGATCACAGTCTTTCATGCACTCAAGGTGATTTTCGTGTGATTAATCGTGAGTAGCTTACTTAAGGTTTATGTCCTTCAATGATTATTTCCTATAGTGGATCCACACTTAAATACAATAAAAGAAACAAGCAAATGGAAATGAATTCAAGAGACATGAAATAAACTAACACCTTGGGAATATTTTTAACACGGGAAGGCCATATCTCATGAGTTATACCTCTAATCTGTCTGTTGGTGATTGAAGCTATAAGAAATTCAAAATCATTCAATGTTAATCAACATTAAATATTTCCTGCTTATTTCAAAACATTTCTATTCTAGAGAAATAGGAGCAATCAAATCATGTGTTGTGGGTGCAAGTGACAAACCAAGTTTAGCAAAAAAGGATATCTAAAAAAGAAATCTACAAAATCTGAATCCACACCAAACAATAATTGGTACAAAAACAACACAAACTGAAACTAGAAACCACTGCAGAAACAGAGCTAAGTACAAAGCTAAAATAATTGCAAAATCAAAGTAACTTTACAAGGAAAAATATGCAAAAGAAAATCTAAAAATATAAGGAAGTTTTCAACTCAGAAATTGTTTTTCAAGTCAAATGTTGTAATGTACCCCAAATTTACCAAATAAAAAAAACATTGATAGGTGCATTAAAACTTCTTAGCTCTGTTATACTTGATCAATTTAAAACTATAATTGTCATTATCGGAATACGACATGTACTTATTCGTAGTTACAAGCGACACATAACAAGTTAGTTAATCTTTCCATAAGGTTATGCCTATTAAAATAATTCAGTACATGTGACAACAATTTTTTCCAACATGCTAAACTTTAGAATATCCATGAAACCGTAACTTAGTTATCCCCACAAGTCTATCCTAACATGGTTTCTACCCTTAACAAAGGGATCCACAAAGGTGTTTACTAAAACTCCACATTTAAATGAGTCTTAGTACTCTCCACTTTATATCCCATGAAGGAGTACTTCAAACTTACCACAACCAATCCCTTATATTGAATTTTATTTTCTTATATATCTTTTTATCCCATGTATCAATATTTGTTTAGAAAATTTGGATATACAATCCTTACCATATTTCTATATAGACACATGTATATAGTACCTATATGTATAGTCACCCAAGGCAATGTATTTTCTTGAGTTTATGAATTATCGTATTCCTTACTTGAAGTGTTTAACCTTATTCACATATGTTTATATGGGTCTCCTTGCAACAGTTATACCCTTACTGTATGCGCACTCTAGCTGTCACAAGTAGTGGATGTTCTTGCCAATTTTTGGTTAAGGATTTTGACATAGTAGTTAGTGAGAACTTAACATATGCTAGTTATATAACGACAAGGTCGATCGAAAATGATGTTTAGTGTTGAGGGTTGGAATCCCATATGGCATGACTGTTAATGTTTAAGCCATTATTATAGATGTTTGCATTTCATTAGATAACAATAGCATAATCCAAGATCACTGAGAAATACACAGTCACAAGAGACACAACATTTATCTTGGGAAACCCTCTAGGGGAAGAAAACCCAACAAAACTTCCTTAATATAGATAGCCAATACAATGCCAAGAGATCTCTATGCTAAAACAAAAATTCCTCTCCAAGATATGCAGCACTCTCTCTCTCCTTTGTCGGTAACAGATCAGAACTTGTCTCTCAAAACTGAGCAAGTGAGTTGTGTTCAAATGAGGCGCTAGCCTCCTTTATTTATACAATTTTTGGCACGTGTGAAGTGTCTCTTCACTGGCAGGGCCAACTTCTCAATTTGGGTGGGTAAACCCACCTTTATTATATTTCTAGGTCTTCCTATTAACTATTGGGGTCGACTTCTTATTCTTCCTATTATAATTGTTTGTTGACCAATCCGCAAAAGGGGATTTGGTCCTATTACAATATTCGACATGATCAATCCATAATGGGGATTGATCCTATAAATAAAATATCAATAATAATAAGAATACTCTTAGCAGTTACATTATTTCAACACTCCCCCTTAACAAGAAAGGTATTCTTTAGCAGCATCATGCGAGAGAGAGAGGATAGCATCATCAACAACATCAAATGGAAGGACAACATCATTAATATCATCTTGGTTGGTGTATCTATAAATCATCGGAAGTTTTCTTTATCGACAACATCGTCATTCTCGAAAGAATTCCATCATCATATGCATGAATATGTATTAGTATGAAAATGATACCTAATCAAAGTACTAGGCTGGCCCATCACAGTACTAGACTGGCTCTATGTCACAGCTGTTAAGTTGGTAGCTCAGTGAAAGCCACATCTTGGTTTACATCTAACAACTAGGTCAGAAGCAAGGTATACATCATATTTCTTTACATCCAACAACTAGGTCAAAAGCAAGGAACACATAATCTTGCTTTATGTCTAACAACTAGGTCAGAAGCAAGGAACACATCATCTTCTTGCTTTACATCTAACAACGAGGTCAAAAGAAAGGAACACATCATCTTCTTACTTTACGTCTAACAGTGAGGTCAGAAGCAAAGAATCATCTTGCTTTACGTCTAACATCGAGGTCAGAAACAAGGAGCACGCATCATCTTTCTTTACGTCTAACAGCGAGTTCAGAAGCAAGGAATCATCTTGCTTTATGCCTAACAGGGAGGTCAGAAGCAAGGAACACACACATCATCTTGCTTTACGTTTAACAATGAGGTCAGAAGCAAGGAATCATCTTTCTTTACGTCTAACAACGAGGTCAGAAGCAAGGAACACACACATCATCTTTCTTTACGTCTAACAACGATGTCAGAAGCAAGGAATCATCTTGATTTACATCTAACAGCGAGGTCAAAAGCAAGGAACACACACATCATTTTTCTTTATGTCTAATAGGAAGGTCAGAAGCAAGGAATCATCTTGCTTTACGTCTAACAGTGAGGTCAGAAGCAAGGAATCATATATACTCCCCCTTTCAGGGACGGTCCTTTCGGACTATACCAAGCTTATCTCGAAAGTGTTCAAACTTTACATGAGATAGAGCTTTGGTCAACACATCAACAACCTGTTCATCCATGCTAACATACAGGAGCTTCAAGGCTCCTCTCTGCACCATGTCACGGATGTAATGATAGTGAATCTTTATGTGCTTTGACCTGTCATGGAATACATGATTCTATGTCATCTTTATTCAGCTCTGGTTGTCACATAGGATTGTGGTTGCTTCCATCTCTAGGTAAAATAGACTGGTCAACAACTTTCGAAGCCATATAGCTTTGCAGCTAGCAGAACATGTGGCAATGTACTTTGCTTCCACTGTGCTGAGAGAAATACTGGATTGCTTCCTACTCTGCCACGAAATCATGGCTGATCTCAAACTGAAATAGCATCCGAGAGTGCTTTTTATGTCAGCAATGCTTCCTGCCCAATCTGCATCAATGTATCCACTCAATGTGAAATTATGATCTCCATCATAACTAAGACCATAATCTATCATACCTTTAAGGTACCTCATCACATGTTTTGCAGCCACTAGGTGAACACGTCTGGGCTCTACCAGAAACTGACTCAAGGTGTTCACGGAAAAACAAATGTCTGGTCTGGTGTTCATCAGGTACATCAGTGATCCAATAATCTGTTTGTACAGTGTGGCATCAATCAAATCTGACGAAGTATCGACCAATAGCTTCAACTTCGCTTCCATGGGTGTATTCATGGGTTTGCATTCCAGCATGTCGAATCTCTTTAAGATATCGACCGTGTACTTCCCTTGCTTAAGGAAGATCCTCTCTGGACTCTGCCATACCTCAAGACCTAAGAAATAATGCATTAGGCCAAGGTCTTTCATTTCAAATTCTGAGGCAAGTCTCCTTTTACATTCAATGATGAGATTTTCTTCTCCAGTTGAGAATATGTCATCCACATATAGCAATAAGATTACTGGCTCATTATCCATAATTTTGAAGTAGAGATTTGAGTCTGCTTTACTCTTGGTAAAGCCTAAGCTCGTCAAGAAACAATCTATACGGCCATACCAAGCTCTGGGAGCTTGCTTCAATCCGTATAAGGCTTTCTTCAATATGCAAACATGAGACTTCTTGTCTTTAACCTCAAATCCTTGAGGTTGCTCTATATACACTTCCTATTTGATGACACCATTTAGGAAAGCTATCTTCATGTCCATCTGGTGCAGCTTCCACTTCATCTTAGTTTCAAGAGCTATGATGGTCCTAATCGAAGTGTATTTGGCCACAGGAGCGAATGTATCTTCATAGTCAATGCCTTCCTTCTGGGAAAAGCCACGAGCGAAAAATCTTGCTTTATACTTCTCAATACTTCCATTAGCAACATGTTTTATTTTGAAGAGAGATCTGTAGGATACCCCATCTTTATTCTTCGATCTGGGAACTATTTCCCATACTTCGTTCTTCATTATGGATTGGTATTCTTCTGTCATGGAATATGCCCATTCTTTTCTTTGAATGGCTTCTTTAGAGTAGGTAGGATCCTCTTCTATAAGATCATACATCAAAGCCATATAACTGGAGAATGGCTTTGGTATTTTCACCTGTCTTGTAGTTCCTTCTGGAACACCATACTTCTCTCCATCTTGAATAAGCTCTCTTGCCCAAGTAGGCTTTCTTTTATGGGAGAAGGTCATTTGAGGAGGTTCTTGAACTTCTGTTACATCATGGTCTTCAAGAGTTTACTCATTAAGGGAAGTTACGACTTCCCTTTCTGGTTCTGCAGCTCTGGGAACCTCCCTCATTTCAGTATGGGGGATTACGGGTTCCTCTTCATATACCTCTTCAAGATGGCAAATTTTAGATTTCTTGAGTGTTTCATCTTCATCAAAGGTCACATTCTTGCTGATCTCAATGTGATGTTGACCTGGTATATAGATTCTGAAGGCCTTGGAGACCTCACAGTGTCCCACAAATATTCCCTTCTTTCCTGAAGGGTCCATCTTGTTTCTCTTTTCTTTAGGTATATGAATAAACACTGGACAACCAAATATTTTGAGATGGCTTACCTCTGGCTTCTTTCCGGTGAACATCTCTTCTAGTGTCTTGAGCCCAAGTGCACTATGGGGAAATCAATTCTACACATAAACAACTTCCATTGCTGCTTCTTCCCATAAGCACATAGGAAAATCTTGATCATGGATCATAGTCTTCACAGCTTCTAGTATGGTTCTGTTCTTCCGTTCAGCTACACCGTTTTGTTCGGGATCTTGATCCCAACATCTTTCCAGAAGTTCACAAACTCTTTTGAGGTATATTCTCCTTCATTATTTGACTTAAGTATCTTAATCTTCCTTTCAGAAAGATTCTCTATCAAGGCTTTAAATTCCTTGAACTTGTTGAATACTTCATCTTTAGATTTCAATAAATATATCCAGGTCTTGCGAGAATAGTCATCAATAAATGATACATAGTATACATACCCACTAATAGAGGATGATGGAATTGTGCCACATACATCTAAATGAATGAGTTCCAGGACTCCTTCTGCCTTGTTGTTCCTATTCGAAAACATGTTCTTTATGTTCTTCCCTTGTGCACATCCATTGCATACACCTTCATGGTCACCTTTGAGTTCTGGTAAACCTGTGACCACTTTGCATATGTATGGTAGCACCTTGTAGTTGAAGTGAGATAATATTCAATGCCAAGATTCTTCAATGGCGTGGGTCATAGAAACTTCTGAGTGACCCTATAGCTTATGCAAGTCACCTTCTTCTCTTCCAATGAAGATTTCTTCATTTACGGTCTCTCCTTTAGCACGTTTCCTTCTGCAACCTTTTCTATAGCTTCCTCATGTGACTTGGAGTAAGGTCAACAAAAAAACAAGCAAGAATAATATCCTTCTTGATAATATAGAGCAATAACACGAACAATCATCACAGTAGCTCCTTTAGAAATATCACTTATAATTTATCTGAAGCAAAGATTAAAGGTAAGGAGTACAATACGAAATGAGGTCAACACTCTCATAGTGATGTGACCAAGCATTCTTCCATGGCAACCTGGAAGTAACACATGAGGTTTATCCTAGAGGAGGTGTTAGTTGTATCAGGCAAAGCATATACCTCTATATGCTCACATGCTATTAGGTATAATACTTTACAAAGGATGCTATCTCAACTATAGTCATCATCTTGTCATGTGTACCTTTGAATCTTATTAATCTTGATTAGTCAAACCTGGAGCCTTGTCCTCAAGAATGAGTGCTTTCTTTTCTTCCAGGTCTCCTTCACTCAAGATGATGAGTGATTTCTTCAATTTGTCTTCTGTATTGAGACAATACACTATCTTGACAAAAGGTTAGGTTAGAGGATAAGCTCTATGATCAACTTTTAATCCTTCTAATAATTTGATCATAGCTTCAACATGAAACACTGATTAAGATAATGTCATGACAAATAGATGTATATCAGAATAATCACACCTGGGTTGCATCATTCCTCTAAATGTGTTGGATCTTGAGATCCTTCTGGATCTATGGAAAGAGATCCCTTCTCCTGCAAATACTCTTTAGGGTTTAACCATTAAACATATGTGAGTACATACCTCTGATATCATTTGCAGGTGGTGGCACCATCTGGCAGCATCGGTAATCATTACCAACTCTTTAAAAACTTCAATGGTGACTGCCACTGGTAGTACGACTGCTACTGCAATTGGTACTGCAACTGCAACTGCAACTTAGGGTTTTATGAGGAAACCCTAATTTTTCAAACTTCGAATTTTGAAAATCTGATCCAGGGGATAGATGCGCTGAGCTGAGGCGAGTTAGCTGGTGCAGTCAGAATTTCAAAAATCCAACTTTTACCCCCTCAAACTTGATCTGCGGATTTCTGGACTGGTGCTTCTGGTTTTCTGGTACTTCTGGTACTCTGGTTTTCTGGTACTTTATGAAACTAGGGTTTCACTTTTCGGGAGATCCAACCATTGAAAAGGTTCACTGATGATGCCAAATTGATCCTTAGGGGAGGGCGCAACTTTCTAGATAGTTTTAGGGCCGAAAAGATTCACTTTTGAAAAACCCTGATTTGCAGGTACTGCAACAGTGACATTTTTCCTCTTGCAAAATATGCTTCCTTCAGCTTAGCTCTGATACCATGTTAATGTTTAAGCCATTATTATATATGTTTGCATTTCATTAGATAACAATAGCATAATCCAAGATCACTGAGAAATACACAATCACAAGAGACACAACATTTATCCTCGGAAGACCTCTAGGGGAAGAAAACCCAGCAAAACTTCCTTAATATAGATAGCCAATACAATGCCAAGAGATCTCTATGCTAAAATAGAAATTCCTCTCCAAGATATGCGCCACTCTCTCTCTCCTTTGTCGGTAACAGATCAGAACTTGTCTCTCAAAACTGAGCAAGTGAGTTGTGTTCAAATGAGGTGCCAACCTCCTTTATTTATACAAGTTCTGGCACTTGTGAAGTGTCTCTTCACTGGTAGGGCCGACTTCTCAATATGGGTGGGTAAACCCACCTTTATTATATTTCTGGGTCTTCTTATTAACTGTTGGGGCCGACTTCTTATTCTGCCTATTATAATTGTCTGTTGACCAATCCGCAAAAGGGGATTTGGTCCTATTACAATATCTGACATGATCAATCCACAATGGGGATTGATCCTATAAATAAAATATCAATAATAATAAGAATACTCTTAGCAGTTACATTATTTCAACAATGACGAGTCATAACCCTAATACTTACTGTCCAACATGAAATTTCCCGAATTAGTGACAAGGATTAGCACTAACAGTGTTATGGGATCGGTTCAATGCACAGTTAAGACATGTCCATAAATAACATTGAATTCTCTGGATGAAAGTTATGAGGGTTCTGCACTGTACTGGTTCTAAGTTCTCGTGACCAATGTGGATACGCCATATGCGTTGGTTCACATGGCTAGCATACCCAAACAATCCCCTCACATTTAATCTGTAGTACGAAAGTTCTCGGGGTAACTAAAGTCTCATTTTCTTTTGGCTCTAATACTTGCAAGAAAACACTCAACGTTAAACCCTGCAACTCTTCTCTGTGTGTAAGACCGACGACATGGAGGTTCCTTCTCTGTGTAAATAAAGAAGTGGCTACACTACCGTCTGGTTCCCTCCTCTATCTATTAATTCCACAACATACTTTAACACTTAAGCTATCTGTAGTATTCGGAAAGGGTTAATCGTAGTGGTGATTGTCTCTGCAACTATTCCTTATGGTTCCCGGTTGAGATTCTTATTTTGCTGTCAACTAAACTATGAACACATTCCATCCACACTCTATGTACAATATATTCCCAGTTCGTGGCAGTTTATGATACCGTGAGTGTGACCACCTTCCAAAATAGTTTCATTAGGGACTGGTCTGAAACTTGTACAAGGGATTTCATCTTTCCAGTTCCATAGCTGTTGGTAATAAAATTTAGGGTTTTGTTTTCCACTATTTATACCATGACCATGCTCTTATCTTGACTTTCTATATATTTATTGCATCACAAGTTGTGCACGACATACCTATTGCCGAAATTCCCATGGTTAAAATCTTGCACGGGTTCTCTACAGTGACTCTTAAACCCACTTGTGGCGTCCTGTATGTGTGAATGCATGTCATTATTCTTTGTGTATTATGTTATGTATATCCCTTGCATTTGTAAGGAGGTGAGGATGGCATGAATGCATGAACCCTTGGTTCTTAAAGCCAAGAAAGTGCCTCCCTGGAATTACTTGGATTCATTTCATTTTAAATCCACGGTGTAAATTATAAAGGAAAGAGACCTTGTGTTTTGTAACGTTATTCATCTTTCCTATAATGCACACATGTAGTAACAGGTCTGTGGTATTCTTTCTATTTATTTCTCGCGTGATTTATACAGGAAAATCCAAGGTCATAAGACCTCTCTTGATGTCATAAATGAATTCCCAGAGATTATATTCCGAGCGTAGAATTAACCCTAAATTCATTGTTCCTGAAATCTGTGGTTAAGATAGTAGGTTCGAAAAATGTATTTTGGGTTCCATTTTATGTTTGGTTCTTTTCTGTGTTTTCTTTATCATCAATTCGTAATTTTAAAAATTATAATACCAGTGTCCTGCAACCCTATCTGTAATTCCAATATAGACAATAATGCCTCTGCGGGACATGCTTTACACTGTACAACCTTCATTGTTCTGGTTGTGAAATGTTTTGCATGTTCATCATTGTTCTATATGCTTGTTTACATCTTGGATCAATCAGTAAATCATTTTCAGCTGGAAAATTAATGATGGGACCCTTGTTTTCCTTGCGAGGATACCCATCAGTCATTTTTGGGTCCACTCCTCCCCTTCGGACTGTGAACAAATCACTTTAGCAACACCGATGGAAATGCACCCACACCAACCTCAAGCTAATTATTAATCATGTATTGACTCTTCAATGTTTAGTTTCATGGATTATTCTTGAAAATTGCTTACTAAATCCTTGGTTTATCTTCAATATTTAATTTCATCGATTTGTTCATAATCTCGTTTACTAATTTCTTGATTTTCCCCTTGCAGGACTTAATCGTTACAAGGACATGGATTTACGAGATAGCCTCACTCGAAAGGTATTCGAGTTCCAACTCTTAGCGTAAAAAAAAATAACCTCCCAGGTTCTATTTATAGTGGTATAGGGTTCCACCCTAGGATACTATTATCATGATAGTTTTGCACCAGGGGTTCCATAGATAACTCATTACTTGTATTTTTAATTCCTTAATGGAATAAACAGATTAAACAGGGAATAAAACCCTATATTGAATAATATTCCACTATTTAACAGTTATGATAGCATGTGTTATGTAGAATGTTATAACTTTTTTAAGTGTTGAACCACCTCTATACTTATAGCATGTTTTATATACCCCTGAATTTTTTCTTAAGGGTCTTTTTATAATGTAAAAAGGATTGTAATTCTCTATGCTTTGGATATAGATTGATAAATGGAAATTACTGGAAATCTCATGTGATTCAAGGAGTCTATAAAATATTTCTGTGTATGAGTATATTAGATTCTTATGTAGCTCTGTGTATCTAAACATGCAGTAATATATGTACATATATTTATATCTTGTATTCATTTCCAGAATTTTGATTGGAATTTCCAACCATCCAATATTCCTTAAGTTGAATACTTGTACGTATATATTTACATACCTGGTAAAGGTTATAATTAACACAAAAATAATTCTATTTTATTTATCTTGAATGCATATCCTATGTACATGTATTTTTACATAACTCAACCTCATTAAAAACTAAAATTCACCGTATTTTTTTTTTAACTTTATTCAATGAATAAAATCAAACTGTAAATACTGATTCTACAATTCATTTCATTCTACCAGCTATTAATCAACAAAACAATTCAACAAGGGAATGAGTAGATGTACATATCTGAACAAAGTACTCAGAAAACAAATGGAACAACCAAGTTCCACCCAACCATAGAACAGAACAACCAAAGTACTTGCTTCGTTCACCCCCTAGCCTGACCATGAGTCCATAAGGGAGAACTCCAATGCTCCTCTTTCTCTATAGTCCTCTTTCAGATCAGAAATCTCCCTTGCCTCACACTCAAAACAATGCTCACGACAACAAGCGATATACTTTATCCAACATACTAAGCACCGTCATGCCTCCTCCCATTCGTTGTATATAAAAAATCATCTTGTGCCTAGGTCTTTTTCCCCCCTTTGGGAATTTTCGCAGCTTTACAAATCCTTGATTTTCAGGGGCTGCTAGTGGCCAAATTCCTCATCCGCCACTTGTAAAATTCAGCCATGAGGTAGTTCAAGTCTGTTCCCCACTCATGGAGTCATGGTTATCTGATTTCAACCTCGTTGTTCCATTTGTCCTTCAGTAATTAAGATAAAAAATATTTTTCTTTTACATGTGTTATAGTCAAAGAGTTGGTTGGGAAAATCAAATCTTTTCCCAACAGTCACAATAATTAATTACAATTAATCAAATTCCAAATTCAGAATTTCCATAAATGGAAATAATTTTCCAAATACAAATTTGCCAAAAAAGGAAATAAATTCCTAAGTGCATACAAACTTTGATAATTAATTATTTTTGGGGATATTACATCCTCTCCCCCTTCAATACAAAACTGTCTGCAGTGTTAGTTCCTTTCTTGGAATAGGGTTGGGTAATATTTCTGCAAATCTTCCTCCAACTCCCAAGTGGCCTCCTCAGGACTAAAGTGATTCCATTGCACTTTTACATGGGTGATGTCTCTGTTCCGTAGTACTATTTCTTTCCTGTCCAGAATGCATAGAGTTTCTTCTTGGAAATCTCTTTCTGGTTCCACCTGCACCATGTTCCAATCGATAATGTGAGTAGGATCGTGAACACATCTTTTTAACAAAGAAACATGAAATACATTATGAACATTTAAATTTGCAGGAAGTGCAAGTTGATATGCCTCGGGTCCAATTCGAGCTAAGATCTCAAAAGGGACACAAAACCTTGGAGCCAACTTTGAATAGTTTCCTAGCTTTAATGAACTTCGTCTTGCTTTGAATTTTAAATACGCGTGATCTCCAACTTGAAATTCCTGGTGTCTTCTTTTCAGATCTGTGTAGATTTTTTGTCTGTCCTGTGCCTCTTTTAAATTTTGTTGTACTTTTCTTACTGTTTTCTCCATTTCCTAGAGTATTTCTAGTCCCACCACGAGTCTGTCAACTGGGTCATCCTAGCTAATCAGAGTTGTACACTTTCTGTCGTAAAGTACTTCGAAGGGGCTCATCTTAGCCGATTTTGATAACCATTATTGTGCGCAAATTCCACTAAGTGCAGTTATTCCTCCCACTTAGTTGGTTTCATCCTTATGTACATTCGTAACATATCTTCCACAATTGGGTTCGTTCGTTCAATTTGCCCATCTGTTTGTAGATGGTAGCTTGTGCTGAAATTCAAGTTAGTATTCAACCTTGCAAACAATTCTTTCCAAAACATAGATGTAAATTTGACATCTCTATCTGAAATCACCATTTTAGGAATACCATGCAGTCTAAAAATTTCCTTCATAAATATTTCAACGATGTTAATAGCTTTATAAGTAGATTTCACAGGAATAAAATGTTCAGACTTGCTAAGTTTATCAATTAATACCATAATTGAATCATTATGTTTTTGATTTTTAGGAAAACCTCTGATAAAATCCAATGAGATAGTCTCCCACTTCCATTCCGGTATAGGTAGAGGTTATAACAAGCCGACTGGGTGTTGGTGTTTAGCCTTAACCTATTATCAATCTGGGCACTTAGATAAGTATTTTGTTGTCTCTCCTTTCATGTTAGGCCAATAAAACAACTTCCTTAATGATGTTACCATTTTCTAGTATCCCGGATGGCCAGAATATGGCTTCTTGTGTACTTCATCCAAAATTTTTATCTTTAATTCAGCAGAATCTGGTATGTACAGCCTGTTTTTAAATCATAGTAATCCATTTCTCTCCAAACTCAGATTTGTTCTGTCTAAATTTTATGCATTATTTTGTAAATCTGCCATTGTCTTGATGTATTTTTTGTCATTATTACTTATAGATTTTATCATTTGCTCAATGTCGCTTTCTTCCCTACTAATATTTATCTCAAACAACCCAAGAATTCTTCTACTTAAGGCATCTCCCACTTTATTTTCCTTACCCTTGATATGTCTTACTTCGAAATCAAATTCTCTCAAGAAGGTCGACCTTCTTGCTTGCCTTGCGTTAAGATTTGGTTGACTAAAGAATAATTTCACACCACTGTTATCAGTTAGCAACATAAATTTTCTGCCCATTATATAGTGTCACCACATTTTTAACGCATGGATTAAAGATGCTAATTCCAAGTCCTGTGTGATGTAGCTTCGTTCATGCTCTTTTAGTTTTTGTGACTCGTAACAAATAACATGCCTTTATTGAGTTAGGACACCTCCCAAACCCTCTTTTCTCGCATCCACGTAGACTGTAAAGTCTTTATCATGGTCTACTACCCTTAAAATAGGTGCGGCTGTTAACAGTTCTTTTAACTTATCAAAACAATCCTCACATTTTTGGGATGTGATTAGGTATGCAATCTTAGGTATGTGATTAGGTATGCAATCTTAGATAATCCCTAAATAAATCTACGGTAGTAACCAGTGATTCCCATGAATGACCAGATGCCCACTACATCCTTAGGGATAGGTCATTCCATGATGGTTCTTATTTTCTCTGGGTCAAATGCAATACCTTCTTCAGATATTACATGTCCTAAGTACTGTATTCTCTTTTGGTAGAAGTCACATTTGTCAAATTTTGCAAACAACTTGTGTTTTCTTAGGGTCTGCAATATTATCTTTAGATTTTCTTCGTGTTCCTCTTCTATTTTTGAATACACTAGGATGTCGTCAATAAATACCAAAACAAACTTATCCAAATACTGACTGAATATGTTATTCATTAAACACATAAATGTTGTTGGTGCATTAGTGAGACCAAACGATATAACAACAAATTCATCCATATCTCATCCTAAACGTTGTTTTACTTATGTCTTCATCCTTTATTCTAACCTGGTGATAACCAGATCTTAAATCCAACTTAGAAAAAATCTTTGGCCCTCCCACTTGGTCAAACAGATCATTGATTCTAGGTAGGGGATATTTGTTCTTAATAGTCATTTTGTTTAACTATCTATAATCAATGCATAATCTTAGAGTTACGTCTTTCTTTTTAACAAAAAGGATTGGTTCTCCCCATGGTTAGACACTTGGTCTGATGTATTCCTTGTCCAACAGTTCTTGTAGTTGAATTTTCAAATCTGTTAATTTGGGTAAACTCATCCTGTAGGGAACCTTAGATATCGGAGTTAATCCAGGTAGCAGATCGATAGAGAAATCTATCTCTCTTCTTGGGGGTTGTTCTGGTATTTCATCTACAAATAAATCTCTACATTCATATAAGACAGTAAAATATTCTAGGTTGGGTTTATTTTCTTTTTCTAACATATTTGTCACTTGAATGGAATAGATTTGGCAACCTTTATTCATGCACTTCTAATGCCTTGTACTGTCCTAACAGTGTTTTTTTCGTCTTTGTAAGTAAGTGATTTTTCATAGCAATCCAAAATTTCTTTATGCTTCTCTAACTAGTCCATTCCAACAATTATATTGTACGACCCTAACGGTAGAATATTCATATTTAACTTTGTATTTTGACCATCTAAATTGAGTTCACAATCATAAATGAAATTTTTTACTTTCCTTTTTTTCCCTGTTGCTAATTGTACTAACCAGGATTTAGTATGATTTATTTTCTTAAGCTTGTTTGAATCAACTATACTAGGAGTAACATAACTCAGAGTAGCTCCTGGATCAATTAAAATATAAATACGATTATTATTGACTTTACCTTCAACTTCCACTATAGTGGATTGGTGATCATCTTGTCAGCTATCCACAGTTGCATTGATCATGTGTACGCTTCTGCCCACATCTCCCACTGTAGATGCCTCTTGTAGGTTGTGAACTCGGGTCCTTGTTGTAGAAGTTTAACATGGACAGTTCCTCCTTAACTGAGGTTCTCCACACTCCCAACATTTTAACGGTTCCCTGGGGTTGTCTCCAAACTTCTTGGTTCCCAGATTAACTAGTCTCCCTCCCCGTTGGGTGTTGTGATTATTGAATTGAAATTATTTTCTTGGAAAATTCCTTGACATATTTCAGAAAGGGGTTGGTTGGAATCCCTTCTTCTGCTGATTCATTCTGTCATTTTTCTTATATTTCCAAGCCTTGGGAATTTCAGACCATTGTTTGTATTGGTCATAACACATCCAAGACTTTCTAAACACTTCACTCAAGGTTTTGGGGTTGTCGAATTCAATTCTGTCCTTATAGAATTGTGATAAGCAGCTTAGGAACTGTTGGATTTTTAATTTTTCTTCCCTGATATAAGGCACAAATCTTAATAACTCAATAAATTTGTTTATCGGGTCATCCATGGTCATTTGGCCGAGTCTTAGCTCATAGAATTCTTTGGTCTTTCTTTCATAATAACTTTCTGATAAATACTATTTCTTAAAGTATTTCTTGAAATCTGATCATTCCATCTGTTTTTCCTTTAATCCCTTGGCCAACTTTAGGTCCTTCCACCATATACTCGTCTTTCATTTCAGGTTATAAATGGCCATTCTGACCTTCATGTTGCTGGAATAATTGTAAATCTGGAAATACTCTTTTATGTCCAGTAACCATGCTTCAACCTCCTCCCATGTCCTGGATTCTCTGTCAAAGTTGGACGGTTTGATTTTCTTAAATTCACCCTCCAGGTGGTCCACCTGTTTCCTCTTTCTTCCAGTGGCTATTTTATTTTTTGCTGATGGCGTGCCTTCAGAAGAAAAATTCTTGTTTTCTGCTTCAGGACTAGAATTTTTGGAGGCTCTTTTGCTGACCTCTTCTTCCTTGTCATTGTATTTTTGGCTCTTCTTTGTTACTATGCTACGAAAGAGTACTTCATTTATTTCCTCCCGGTCTTCGTGTGCCTTTTTCAGTTTCTCATTATCTGCCTTGAAAACATGCATTTCCACGATAAGGTTCCTCATTGTTTCCAGAACCTGAGTAGCTGAAATTCCTTCACTATTATTCATAGGTTCTTTAGGAGGTCCTTTCTCGAGATTCTCCTCAAGTCTGATATCCTCCTCATTCTGTGTTGCCATTATCACAACAGAAATAAAAAAAATTGTTTGTATTAGTAAGTGTTTTTGTTAGTTTTTCATTGAATAGAAAATCATGTACTAATCAAAATCTTTGGCCCTCCTTTGAGGTCCAAGTGTTGTAACCTTTTCTCTTATACCATATGCAATGTACCCCAAATTTACCAAATAAAAAAAAAATTGATAGGTGCATTAAAACTTCTTAACTTTGTTATACTTGATCGGTTTAAAACTATAATCGTTGTTATCATAATACGACATGTACTTATTCATAGTTACAAGAGACACATAACAAGGTAGTTAATATTTCCATCAAGTTATGCCTATTAAAATAATTCGGTACATGTGACAACAATTTTGTCCAACAGGCTAAAGTTTAGACTATCCATGAAACTATAATTGGGTTATTCCCACAAGTCTATCCTAACATGGTTTCTACCCTTAACAAAGGGATCCACGAAGGTGTTTACTAAAACTCCACCTTTAAACGAGTCTTAGTACTCTCCACTTTATATCCCATGAAGGAGTACTTCAAACTTACCACAACCAATCCCTTATATTGAATTTTATTTTCTTATATATCTTTATATCCCATGTATCAATATTTGTTTAGAAATGTTGGATATAAAATCCTTACCATATTTCTATATAGACACATATATATAGTACCTATATCTATAGTCACCCAAGGCAACGTATTTTCTTGAGTTTATGAATTATCGTATGCCTTACTTGAAGTGTTTAACCTTATTCGCATATGTCTATACAGGTCTCCTTGTAATAATTATACTCTTATTGTATGCGCACTCTAGCTATCACAAGTAGTGGACGTTCTTGCTAGTTTGTCGTTAAATCTTTTGACATAGTAGTTAGTGGGAACTTAACATACGCCAATTGTATAACGACATGGTTGATTGAAATCGATGTTTAGCGTTGAGGGTTGGAATCCCATATGGCATGATGAGTCATAACCCTAATACTTATTGTCCAACATAAAACTTCTTGACTTAGTGAAAAGGATTAGCACTAACAGTCTTATGGGCTCGGTTCAATGCACAATTAAGGCATGTCTTTAAATAACATTGAATTCTCTGGGTGAAAGTTATGAGGGTTCTGCACTGTACTGGTTCTAGGTTCTCGTGACCAATTTGGATACGCCATATGTGTTGGTTCACATGGACAATGTACCCAAACCAACCCCTTGCCTTTACTCTGTAATATGAAAGTTCCTGGTGTAACTAAAGTCTCATTTTCTTTTGGCTCTAATCACTTGCAAGAAAACACTCAACGTTAAACCCTGAAACTCTTCTCTGTGTGTAAGACCGTCGACATGGAGGTTCCTGCTCTGCATAAAGAAAGAAGTGGCTACATGATCATCTATTCCCCTCCTCTATTTGGTAAGTCCACAACAAAATTTAACGCTTAAGATATTCGTAGTAAAGTGGTAGTTTTCGGAAAGGGTTAATCGTAGTGGTGATTGTCTCTGCAACTATTCCTTATGGTTCCTGGTTGAGATTCTTCTTTCGTTGTCAACTAAAATATGAACACATTCCATCCATGCTCTGTGCACAATATATTCCTAGTTCATAGCGTTTTATGATACCGTGAGTGTGACCACCTTCCAAAATATTTTGATTGGGGACTCGTCTGAAACTTGTACATGCAATTTCATCTTTCTAGTTACATAGTTGTTGGTAATAAAATTTAGGGTTTTGTTTTCTAGTAGTTAGATCATGAACATGCTCTTCTCTTGATTGTCTATATATTTATTGCATCTCAATATGTGCACGAAATACCTATCGTCGAAATTCCCATGGTTAAAATCTTCTGTGGGTTCTCTATAGTGACTCTTAAACCCACTTGCGGTGTCCTATATGTGTGAATGTATGTCATTATTATTTGTGTATTATGTTATGTATATCTCTTGCATTCATAAGGAGGTGAGGATGGCATGAATGCTTGAACCCTCAATTCTTAAAGCTGAGAAAGTGCCTCCCTAGACTTACTGGGATTCATTTCATTTTAAATCCATGGTGTAAAATTATAAAGGAAAGAGCCCCTGTGTTTTGTAACAAGATTCTTCTTTCCTATAATGTGCGCATGTAGTAACACGTCTGGGGTATTCTTTCTATTTATTTCTCACATGATTTATACAGGAAAATCCAAGGTTGCAAGACCTCTCTTGATGTAATAAATTAATTCCCAGAGTTTATATTCTGGGTGTAGAATTCACCCTAAATTCATTGTTCCTGAAATCCGTGTTTAAGATAGTAGGTTCGAAAAATGTATTTTAAGTTCCATTTTATACTCGGTTCTTGTCTGTGTTTTCTTTATCATCAATTTGTAAGTTTAAAAATTATGATACCAGTCTCCCGCAACCCTATCTGTAATTCTGAGCTAGACAATAATTGCTCTGTGGGACATGCTTTACACTGTACAAACTTCATTGTTTTGGTTGTGAAATGTATTGCATTTTAATCATTGTTCTATCTTGTTGTTTACATCCTGGATCAATTGGTAAATCCTTTTCGGTTGCAAAACTAATGATGGGACCCCTTTTTTCCTTGCGAGGGTACCCATCATTCATTTATGGGTCCACTCCTCCCCTTCGGACTGTGAACAGATTGCTTCAGCAACGCCAATGGAAATGCACCCACGCCAACCTCAAGAGAAGTATTAATCATGTATTGACTCTTCAATGTTTAATTTCATGGATTCTTCTTGAACATTGCTTACTAAATCCTCGGTTTATATTCAATATTTAATTTCATCGATTTGTTCATAAACTAGTTTACTAATTTCTTGATTTTCCCAATGCAGGACTTAATTGTTTCAAGGACATGGATTTACGAGATAGCCTCACTCAAAAGGTATTCAATTTTCAACTCTCGTCATTAAAAAAAATAACCTTCCAGGTTCTGTTTATAGTGGTATAGGGTTCCACCCTAGGATACTATTATCGTGATAGTTTTTCTCCAGGGGTTCCATAGATAAATGGTTACTTGTATTTTTAATTCCTTAATGGAATAAACAGATTGAAGAGGGAAGAAAATCCTATATTGAATACGATTCCACTATTTAACAATTATGATAGCATGTGTTATGTAGAATGTTAGAACTATGTTAAGTGTTGAACCACCTCTGTACTTGTAGCATGTTCTATATACCCCTGAATTTTTTCTTAAGGGTCTTTATGTATTGTAAAAAAGAATGTAATTCTCTATGCTTTGGATATAGATTGATAAATGGAAATTATTGGAAATATCATGTGATTCAAGGAGTCTATAAAATATTTATGTGTATGAGTACAATAGATGCTTATGTAGCTCTGCGTATCTAAACATGCAGTAATATATATACATATATTTATATCTTGTATTCATTTCTAGAATTTCGTTTGGCATTTCTAATAGTCCAATATTCCTTAAGTTGAATACATGTATGTATATATTTACATACATGTTAAAGATTATAATTAACACAACAATAATTCTATTTTATTTATCTTGAATGCATATCCTATGTACATGTATTTTTACATAACTCAACCTCATTAACAACTAAAATTCATCGTAGCTTTCTTAACTTTACTCAATGAATAAAATCGAACTGTAAAGACTGATTCTCCAATTCATTTCATTATACTAGCTATTAATCAACAAAACAATCCAACAGGGAAATGAGTAGATGTACATATCTGAACAAAGTACTGGGACAACAAATGGAACAACCAATTTCACCCAACCATAGAATAGAACAACCAAAGTACTTGCTTCGTTCACCCCCTGGCCTGACCATGAGTCCATAAGGGCGAACTCCAATGCTCCTCTTTCTCTATAGTCCTCTTTAATATCAGAAATCCCCCTTGCCGCACACTCAGGACAGTGCTCATAACAATAAGATATATCCTTTCTCTAGCATACTAAGCAGTGTCGTGCCTCCTCCCATATGTTGTATATCAAAAAGCATATTGTGCCTAGGTCTTTTTCCCCCCTTTAGGAATTTTCACAGCGTTACAAATCCCTGATTTTTCAGGGGCTGCTAGTGGCCAAATTCCTCATCTTCCACTTGTAAAATTCAGCCCTGAGGTAGTTCAAGTCTGTTCCCCACTCATGGAGTCACAGTCAACTGATTTCAACCTGACTATTCCATTTGTCCTTCAGCAATTAATATAAAAAATATTTTTCTTTTACATGTGTCATAGTCAAAGAGTTGGTTGGGAAAATAAAATATTTTCCCAACAATCACAATAGTTAATTAGAATTAATCAAATTCCAAATTTGGAATTGCCATAAATGGAAATAATTTTCCAAATACGAATTTTCCAAAAACGGAAATAAATTCCTAAGTGCATACAAAATTTAATAATTAATTATTTTTGGGGATATTACAAATGCGTTAAGCACATACCATGATTATTAATTTAGTTACAATTCAATACATAACAAATCTGAAATTGTAAGAGTGTATGATATCCAATTCTAAATGTTTTATGTGCCTCACATAGATTTGTATTCATTGTTGTCCCAAATTTCTTTAGAATGTCAGGTTATTAAGATCTTATGCTTTATTTATCAGATAGTTTATATCAGAAATATTCAAGCAATGATATGAATCAATGAACTTCGTATTTTTATTTTTTTTAAATGAACACATCACACTTTGAAAATCATTAAGCCTACCCTATCATATGAATTTCTAAATGCATACTATCCAAGGGTAAGATCTATGAATTTTAGTTTTCAAATCAAACGTAAAGAGAAAAATCGAAATGTAATAAATTGAAAGAAAATAATAATCAAATATGTATGAATATGAATAACCTCAACAAAACTTCTTTATGCAACAAATTAGAATATAAAATGTTGATCTAAAGACTCTAAAAGAAATGTAAATCTAGTATTCCACCTTATCTAAAAAACAACACAACATGTACCAAAGGATGGGGTCCTTCCAAACTTGGTATGTGTTGTAGAATAAGTCTATAGTACTAAGGACTAATCCACACCATGTACAGGAACAACAACTCTTTTTATTAGCTGAAAACTCCAAGGAATTACAAGCACTCCTCCATATGTTCAATCTTCTTCACAACAATGAATAGATATCCTCCATTACAAAATGATAATAGATACCACTCTAAACCTTTTATCACTCTTATTTATACAAAAAAATCATTGAAGATAGGATAGGACCGAATCCCAAGGCTCGTATTTCAAATTTTACACTTTTGGAATAAAATAAAAAAAATATGGGTTTTATTGTAATTTGGGCAGATTCGAGTTAGGGATCCACGCATATCTTCCAAACTGATTCACATTTTGAAAAAGTGTCCATGTTTTACTCAATTTTCCACATTCTAAACAAAACCCAATCTTATAATTTCTATATATGATATCGGTTGCATGGAAATCGAGGCGCAAGTTGGTAGTTTGAGAGTTATACTATTTTTTGCATAATAATTCCCTCTGAGATGGAGGTCCACATGTATGATTTGGGTGAATTTTGACACACGTGTCCGCATGTAGATGTCATTCTGGACAAAATCCATGTCCCCGATTTTCCTCTAGAAGCATGCAAAATTTTCAACTATAATCAAGTACCGGATGGTTGTTGATGTTGGTACCAGATGACTTGGAGCATTCTAGTACCAGATGGTTTCTGGAACATTCTAGTATCGGATGAGATGAATTGTGAGTACCAGATGATATGAGGTGTGAGTACCAGATGACATGGAGTGTGGGTACCATATGACATGGAGTGTGAGTACCGGTTGACTGCAGAACCTTCTTTTACCAGATGAATTCCAGTGAGAGAACATATTGTTTGGACATATAAACATAGGATTAAACCATCATTAGAAAAAATATTGTATAATCATCCTTTTAATCACTAAAGGTATGGAAAATTATGTATTAACCACATAGGATGAATAACAAGAGATAATGGAGGTTTATGGTGTAATTAGGGATATATTATGGACGAAATGCAGGGAGAAGGTGTAATGATGAGTGTATTTGTATGGCGGAAAATATGACAAAATTGGAGCCCAAAACAACTTGTGTTGGAAGCATTGAGGGGGAGTGGAAAGGCCCAAGGGATCGTGAGAAGTGAAGGGGGATTCCATCCCTTGGGTTGTCTAAGTTGAGGGGAAGAGAGATGGTAGACTGGAATTATCTATGATATTTTACTGTAGAGAGGGGTTGCTTAGCCAACCTTAGTGACCACCATCTCTTGTGGATTCATAGCCCCAAATCAAGGGTGACTTGTTGTTGAGAACTAGAACATCAAGTCTATGGTTGGGAGGAGTGTTCTTCATTTGCAGTGGGTTTCATATTTCTTAATACAAGTTTTCTTATTGTTGTGTTTATTCATTTTAAATGATTATATAGTTTTTGTGCACTTTACTCTGATTTATTTGGTTAATGCTACTTACTGTGAGAAAAGGATGTATTCAAATCTCCATTTATGTAGTTGAATGTTTTTTATTATATTAAATGTTGTTGTGCACATTTAAAGTAATTTCATTTACATTTTTATTAATTATGGATAGTTTCATGAGTTAGAATGTCATGTTCTATGTTATTTCCACATTTAGATTTGGTATCAGAAATTTTATTTTCTTGTTTTAGTGGTAGTGTGACCCATCTTGGGGTTGGGTATATTATACTAACCATGCCTCCAAAACATACCAATAAATAAGTCTTCAACACTTAGCCATTTAACAATAATCATTCCATAATAAAGAAAACCAAAAAAAAAACAAGTTAGGGTAATGCCCAAGCTATGCACCTTAAAATTTATTTAGAATAATGATACAACAAAGTATTACAATAGTATTTTTGGCTTGCTACCATGGCCTTGAATTAGTACAAATAAACACAAGACTTTATTTTCTTGTATTCATCCTACTTGTATTTATTACACTTGAACACCTACAATCCTAAATCATATATGTTGGAGTTACTTCACACACATAGAGGATTTATTTTTCATAAGGTTTTTCCTATATTTATTAGTGTTTATCCAGTCTCCTAAATTTTAGGGATAAAATTCCTCTAGGAGAATATTCTCTTCAGTTTTCACTTAAGTTTGACTAGTTGAGTAGAGTCTATATGTTGCATTGGTTTTGTCACCATGAAACATTGGGATCATCTCCAACTAATGCGCATTAGCCTTGGTATCATCACCAGACTAGAGAATTACCCATGATTCTCTGATATCTTCCTCACTTCACTGTGTTTCAGTGAGTTAACTGAAGACTTGTAGACTAGTTAACTCAGTTAGGTGGCAGTTCTCTCCCATCACTGCCCGAGAGACTAGAATAGGTGGCAGTTCACTCCCGTAATTGTTGATGTTCTTCCAGATCACTCTATACCACCACTATGGTGCATTGGATTCACCTCCAGTGCACATTGGTTGATTTATACAGAGTATATCATGTGTAAATTATTCATTATTCATTACGGTTAATGAGAATTCTTCCAGTCTTTCTCTCTTGCTTCTTTTTTCTCAATTTCTCTCTTCAAATGTGTGTGGTATTTTCTAGCTAGATATATTATGTGTAGTTTCAACACATTTACATGGTATTAGAGCTGACAGACTGCTAATAAAAATCTACACCAAATTATTTTTGCAGGTACCAAAGATTGAAGACAACAAAAAATGGAATTCCCAAAATAATTCATTCTTACACAATAATTCATTCTTACACCTTACAACTTCTTTGCATGGAAGGAGAATATGGTCATGCATATTCAAAATAGAGGATTGTACAGGCTAACCATGAATATAATGACATAACTGAAATCATCCATAGAAAAATCCAAGTATCTAAATCAAAATGATGAAGCATTTAGAAAAAATTGCAGTCTCATTTCTCTCGATATCCTTTTTCACATATCTTCTTGTAAAACCTCCAATGAAGCCTGGAACACCATGGAAGGGCTCTTTGTAAAATGGGATGAGATGAGGGGACACATGATCAAGGTCGAACTTCTCACATTAGATCCAAAAATCTTCAACAATCTCCAATATTTCTTTACAAAATACAAGGATTTACTGTCGCAACTCAAAGATTGCGGGGTTGATAAATCTAAGGAGGAGAAACAAATGGTTCTCACCATTATCTCCAAACTTGGTCATGAAATATCCATTTTCATATCCACATTCCATTCATTCAAATTCACCTCTCGAGCCGCCTGGAAGATTCCTTCTCTTGAGAAATTTATCGAATCCCTGACACAAGAGAAAACCAAGCTCATAAACATGGGAAAAATCAAAGGCCCAAAGGAGCATCACTTACTGTGCAAGATGGCAGCCATCAATACTAGAAATCTAAAGATAAAGAGAAAAGGAAATATCATGCAAATCTAAAGAAGGAAGGGTACTCAAAACCCTTCATCGATGCCTCTCGATCCAAAGGTGGAAAGGGAAGAAAAGGGGAGAGATCATAATCCCAAGAAAGACAATTCTAGTCATGCCTTGATTGCCATCAATTCCTCTCCTCATGCTTGGATCATAGATTCAGGAGCATCACATCACATGGCTTCCACAAAATCATTCTATTATTCATTGGATGCATGTAAATGTCCTCCTATTCTGATGGGGCACAACTCTCCAGTCGAGGTCACCGGAAAAGGAAGGATTGAACTCATCAACAAAATCTTTGAGAATGTGCTTCACATCCCCAAAATATTCGTCAATCTTATCTCTGTGTATCATATGAAGAATTATGACACTGGAAAGAAATTCATATTCACACCTAATGCAGTGTAAATCTATGACATGCAAACCAATTATAGGGTTGCTACCAGTGAGGTAAATGATCAATCTATATTGTATACATTTTCTGAATTTATTAAACCAGATTCTGCTTTACTGCTTACCCATGCCGATGAAGTAGTAGGATATGGTACGAAATGTTCATGAATTTCAATTTCATATATATGCAACAAATTAGCAAGTAAATATTGATTGATGGTCTACCAAACATCCATTTCTCCAGAGGAATTTGTGAGGGATTTGTTCTTGGAAAACACCCTCAAGAGAAATTCGAAAAAGGATAGACTCAAAGAGATTCCTCTCCTTTAGATATGATCCATATTGACCTCATGGGCCCGTTTCCACTTCCATCAATAAAAAAAGAGAGATGTGTTCTTATGTTTGTTGATTATTTCTTATGTTTCACATGAATTTACTTTCTCAGGAAAAAATTAGAGGTCTTTCAACACCTCAAAGATTTTAAAGCACTGGTTGAGACACAGTCAGGAAAGAAAATCAAAGTCCTTTGAAATGATAATGGGGGAGAGTATGTCAATCATGAGATCCAAAAAAAAATTCACAAGGCAAGGATTCAGTTGCAACACACAGTTCCCTATACTCTGCAACAAAACATAATTGATGAGAGGAAAAATAGATCTCTAAAAGAGATGGAATATTGCATGCTACATGCAAAGTCACTTCCACAGAGATTATGGGCTGAAGCACTTAATTTTTCAACCTACATACAAAACAAATCTCCCCATAGATATGTCAAGGATAAGACCCCCTATGAGGCTTGGAGAGGCCTCAAACTGGAAGTGACCCACTTTCGTATTTTCGGTTCACGTGCATGGGCCCGGATTCCCTCTAAAAAGAGGAAGGAACTTGATCCACTGATCATAGAGTGTATCTGTGTTGCATACCCCGACTATAATACCCCTAGACCGAACCCACCTGTAAATGTAAATGCAAATGTACTTAAGTTGGTGAATTGTTTGATAACATTTTTGTATGCACCTTTAATGGCATAGTGGGCACATGTACTGCGCACTAAAATGATGAAGTGTGCACATTCCAGGATACCATGCGCAACAAACTTAAGTGCACATGATTTTGAGGCCAGGGAGCCTTTGTGTATATGTTGTGTTTTATAGGCTGGTGAGCCAGTTATTATATGCTAGGAGGCTTATGTTTTGAATTAGGCCAGAGATCCTAGATGCTAAAGGCCAGTGAGCCTATTTTTGTATATGTCTCATAATTAATATAATGCATTGTTGCATGTAGACTGACCATGATAAAAGAGTATGGGGGACTAAACTCCACTAGTTAGGGAAAGGGGGGGGATAAAAGTTAAGGAAAAGGGGTAATCTAGGGAGATTAAGCCAAAAAGGAATATTATATTAATATTCCTTAAAGTATAAAGTATGGATAATTATTTTATCCTAAGTTCTAAGGATGGGGACAAGTGGGCCAAAGTAGCTCTCAACACGACAAGTGTCAAATTGGGAACATGCATACATACAGTTTGGACTTAGTTCATTTTCTCATTCATTCATTCATTCCATCATCATTCACTCACTCATTCAATTGTCTTCCGTACCACCCTATACCTGTATCCATAGCTGAACTAGTATCATACCCGTACATGTACTTATTCCTGGTTAGCTCAAGAGATGGAATAAAGAAACATGTTGTCAAGCCCGTGGGATATTGAAGAGGGGCATTTTCAGTCCCGTGAGAAATTTTTCTCTAGGTGAGAGAATTGTTGGGAATTGATTTCCGGAAGGTGATAAACTACAACTACAGGGATATGAGACTTCCTGTCCGGCCTGTTGATGAATCCCTACAAGGGAAGTGGGGTAGCCGAGGGACTATTGAGCAGAAGACTTCCTAGGGCGGGACATGCATGTGGGGAATGAGGGATTGTAGGCTATTAGTTTGAGTTGGCACTTGTGATAGATTATTTCCTATTGTTTGAGATACGTCATCCCTATTAGGAATCCCTTTACCTGGGTGGATTTTAGTCCCAGCTCAGGGGTGACCCACTGTTGAGAGTGATGATAAGTTTGGGAGGTTCGTGGAAGGTATGCACACAGTTGGTGACATTTTTACAAGATAAGTGTCCATTTATTGTTAAATTATATGATGCATTATTATGTATTCATTTATTTTTATGGTTTATTCTTGTGTGTTGCACGTGTATTTTTATTATCATTTTGTATGAATCTATGAATTTGTAGAATGTATTTTTCTGATTTAAGTTATATATATATAAAGTTCCGCAATATTTTCTATGTGCACATTTTTTTATTAGTATACAGTTCGAAAATTTTATGTGGCATATCCTATTTGGATGTTGGGGATGTTAAAATATGGTATCAGAGAATTAAATCTTTTTCGGTGGAATCACCCGATCTTGGTGGTCGGCTATGTTACAATATGGTATCAGAGCTTCAGTTTTCAACATTGAATCTGGATGGGTCGAGAAAGTTGAGTTGAAGTGAAATGACACAGAGAATTTATTTCAAAGTAGCCAAATTTCAAGTTACAGAGCATCCATGGTAAAATTTAGAAGCAACGATGTGGAATTGGGCAAAAGCCCCAATTTCTGTTATTAAATTCATGGGAAAATTGAAAAATTTGGCCAAGTGTTTAGATATTCTTGATTTAATATTTTTTCTAGCAAATTCACACCTAGAATTGGTCGAATTTGAAGTTACAAGGAATCCATGTCAGATGGAGTGAGATTAGTTGATTAAAATTCTCAATTTGTGAATTGATTTTGGGAAAAACTCATTCCAGGAATGTCAAACAACAACGATTTCTTGTTGCAGAGGTTGAATTAGTGTTATCAGGGTGAAATTGAACAAATTTCATAGTTGCAAAATGTCTATGGTAAAAATTGGGAAAAAGTTAGGAAAAAGCCCCAATTCTGCAGCGAAATTCACGAGGAATTGATGCGCATAAAAATGAATGTGTGCAGGTGGGCACACTAAAAATTCATCTCGTGCAGTGAAAACCTTGTGATATGTGGAAAAATATTGGCATGTGGGTGAATGCACTAAACTTTGTCATTGTGCGGTGCAGAATGACATTGCACATAAAAATATTGGCGTGCGGGTGCGCTCGCTAAAATTTGGCACTACGCAACATAATGGCATTGCGCGGAAAAAAATTGGCGTGTGGGTGCACGCGCTAAAATTTGGTGTTGCATGGTGCAGAGTGGCATTGCACAGAAAATTTTTGCATGCGGGTGTGGACACTTAATTTTGGCGCACGAGTGTGCACACTTAATTTTGGCGCTGCGCAATGCAGAGTGGTAATGCGCGGAAAATTTTGGCGTAGGAGTGTGCACACTAAATTTAGCATTGCATGGTGTGGATTGAGTGGTGCATGTGTAATACTAGAGCGCATGGTGTGCACATGCATAATAATGGCACATGCATAATAATGGCGCGCGCAATGTGGGTATATGTTGTTGCTCTACAGTTTAGTTAATGGTGTGCACAGAGTACTGGTGCATGGTGGGGGCATACTAAAATTTGGCATGGTGCAACATGTAGAGTAAAATGAAAACGAAATATAAGCGTGTGACACAAAAATTGCGTGCAACAGGTATGAGTGCATGAACCAAAATTGTGTGTGGTGGACATTGGGATGCGACACAAAAGTAGTGCGCACCAGTTATTGGCACGACAAAGAAGTGATCCACATTGGTTATAGGTGCGCAGAGCATGCGCTACATTATGGTGTTTCTGCGCATGCTAAATATGGGTGTACAGGTTCAAATTTTTGCACGTGAAGTCGTTTTGATGGTCTACAACAACATAAAACCAGTGAATTTCTACGACATTTTACATTGTTTGAAGGTCATGTTTTTGGAGCATGTTTTTTAGGCCCTAAAGAATTGTTTTAGCTACTCAAAAACCTCGAGAATAGAGTGTGCCAAGGTACAAACAAAGTGTACCAAGGTACACTCTTTCCCTGCAATTCAAATGAACGAGCCTGGAGAGAGATTTATAATGGTTTAAATCATTCGTCAAACGAATCTTTTATGAGGAAGTTACATGACAAAGGAGTTTAAATTTTAAGACCCAACTAACTTCGAAGGGCCATAACTTTCTGCTCCAAAATAAGATTGAGGCACAAGAGTAGTCTATGGAAATCTATTGAACCATAGAATACAATACTAGAGCTGAATTAAATTTCTGGGCATTTTAAAAATGTTTAATATGTCAAATAATGTACTTGTAGCATTCCAGATAAAAAACACTAATTGGCCTAGAACTTGAGCAGGCTGTAACTAGCAGCCCAAAACCCAGAAAGAGGAGAAACTTGGACAAAATGTCCAAAATATGTATATTAATAAACACAATTGAGATCCTACTAAAACTCCAATGGAGTAGGTGCAAAAATGCATAATTACAGCAGATAATTGCACCAACTTGAGTGAACAGAAAAATTAAGGGACAATTTTCAAATAACCATAACTTTCTCCTCAAGACTCAAAATTGAACATGGAAGTAGGTGTTGGAAAGATATTTGATAGTAGAATACAATCATTCACCCAAAAAACTGATCTAGCCATTCAATTTTAAGGAAATTAGAAGAAAGAATTATGATGTATTATTGAACCAGAATGGTTCATATTTTCATGAAATTGTTGAAACAATTAGCCTGACAAAGTTCTGTTGGATGTGTTGGGGTCCTATAATCATAGGTGACTTGATTCTTCAGTTATATATTTGGAATTTCTCTCGTGATGAAGACATCTGGATTGTTGGGCTCAGTCGATTTCACTTTCTCCCTCCATCCATTTCGCCTGAACTTTCATCACCCTGTCGCACCCTTCATGCCCTCACCCTCCATTTTTTCACCCCTCCATTGTTTTCATCCCTACATGCATAAACAATCTTAGGATAAAAAACATTAGGTTAGTAATAAATGTTTAGTGGCATTTTTAACACTAATTAGCATAATAATGTTAATTTAATTAAATTAGTCTAGTTAGATTAATAAAACTAGGTTAGGCTTGTTAATAATAGATTAATTAACAATTAATTAAGAATTAGTAATTAGGTTAGTTTGATTAAGTTAGAAATTAGATTAGTGTATTAGAATTTTTATTTTTTTTGACAAGAACAGTTATGTTGCATTAATCGACTTTCTGGCAAGCCAGATTCAGAAAGTTACATATCTGAAGAAGGTTGGTGACCTCTAACAGTGCTGCCAACCTTCTTGTGAATGTCTTGGGAAACCAATCCCATCTTCTTATTGAGCTAATTCGAGAAAGTGACAAAATTTTCATACATGAGTAAATTCTCACAAATTGTGAGCATAGTAGAAGACAGAAGCAAAGCATTAAACCGAGGGGGTTGAAGATTTCCCCTTAATGTAGGGATCCAACTTTTTCTGGGAACCAAAATAAATGTTGGAGGTTGCCTCCTTTTCTCTGTGCGCTTTATTGGTCTTTCGCCCTCGGGTAAGGGGTGGAGACAGAACTGAGTTGTCGTCAAGTTCAGAAGTTTCCACAGAGCCGCTAGTGGGGACTGAAATAACTAGACCTGCAGGGGCAGGGGGTTCCGGAACTGAAGCCCTAGTTTCTTTTGATGCCATTGTTTCTGGGGGGGTGGAATCTGGAGGGCTTTCATCTGTTGGGGGATCTTCCATAACTGTTGTTACTTCTGTCTCTCGGGCTTCATCATCCTTCAGCGCATCAAAGCTGTTTTTATTTTCTAGAGATGCCTCTGCCGTATGGGTGGCCTTTGGGGCTTGGTCTAGCGGATCCTTTCGCCTTGGCTACCTTCGTCGGTTAGTTACTGGCTGAAAATCATCTTCTTTGACTGGTCCCAGCTCCTTAGAGGATTTGGGGCAGATTTTTGCAAAATGACCGTAAGCATGGCACCGGAGGCACTTAAATGGAATTTGCTCGTAGTCTAGCTCTTGGATATGGCACCATTCCCCCAGTGAGAGCTTAATTGCGTCCGTAAGTCCTTTCTCGAGATTAACTTCAACACAAATACGAGCGCAGGTAAACTGATCCCCCTTCGGCTCTGCACTGTCCAGGTAACGCCCAAGCTTATTTCCAATGTCCTCCAGAGAGCTTAACCCCCAAATATGCAAGGGTAGGTGAGGCAGCCTAACCCATACAGGGGCTGCTGTGATCTCGGCTCCGGGGTTGAAGTCAAGAGTCCAGGGGGATAAGAACAGCCCTCTCGACCCCATGAAATAGGGTCCAGATCTGAAAACTAGATCACGGTCCACTTTCCTCGCGAAGCTGAAGACAAAAAAAACCCTGCCTACTGTGCACAGAGAAACTTCTCCCTGTACCAGCATCTTCCAACGTTTATCCATCCATGCCTCCACGGTTTTGGGGCTTGGCCACAACCCCGTAAACTTTTCGATGAGGGCATTTTCTGCTAGAAGGAGGGCAAGCTTGCAAGGGTCCTCTGGAGATAGCTCCAGAGAAGGGATCTCCTCCATCTTCTTAACAAACTTAGACGAGAGAGAAGGCTTGGATTTAGGTCCTGCTGAGCGGACTAACGTTTTGAAAGCTTCCAAAGGATCTTTTTCCAACTCGGAATTTGGGATTGGGGCCATCGTAGTAGACGGCAACCACCAGCAAGCAAGAGGCGGAGCAAGTCACAGAGGCCACACGCATGCCAAACCCTGGTCGCTTCTTCAGTCGAAGACGCGCCCCTACACTCAATCCAAACGCATGCCCCACTGAAACACTTTGATCTACGGCCCTGTAAACCACATGCAAAACTCAGGCCACGCAGGAACACTCTGAAGGTGTCGATTCGCGGCTTTGTATGCACTCAACGTTCAGATTCGCATCAGGGCCGCCGAAGAAGGGGGTCGCGACCTTCAAACTTGCAGGAAAAAATACACAGCCGCTGCAATCTGGAAACGAACCAGATCCGACCCAAACTACCCAGACTGAATTGATTTAGACCTTGATTTGAAGGTTATTCTCTGCAGATCGATACCCAGAACACGCCCACCACATCGCCCAACGCAACACCAATCACTTAAACATTATCCAAAGCCCTCGCAGTGCAAAGATTTATGAACAACGAATACCTCTGGTATGAAAGAGCCGAAGCCCTGTCATTGTCCCCAAGGTTAAACATTAATTAAAAATTAAATAAAACATATAAATATAAAACAATTTAAAAAATTAAATTAAATAAAACAAAAAAACATAAAATACAAAAGTGTATTAGAATT
>ML783653.1:1483276-1508435 GCA_009831015.1 Picea engelmannii
TACTCATTAATGACAGGAGCATTGTAAATAATTTATAAATACTTCTAATTTCGAAGTATCAGGGGTTGATCAGTTGGGACCTGTTAGAAGGATGGAATTAATATTGTATCAGAGATCACAGAGCCACAGTCTATCAAATGTAGTAATACAACTATAACAATTGAAGGATCCTTGTGTCACTCATGTTGGTG
Source organism: Picea engelmannii (assembly GCA_009831015.1). Taxonomy (NCBI): domain Eukaryota; kingdom Viridiplantae; phylum Streptophyta; class Pinopsida; order Pinales; family Pinaceae; genus Picea; species Picea engelmannii. Next base: position 1,483,468 of record ML783653.1, read on the forward strand.
AAGTGTTTCTCATTGTAATTATGTTTTCTTTGTTTTCATATCTGTTTCTTTTCTCTATTTTTTTAAAGAGAATCAAGTTTAGGATTTGTTTTAAAACACCTTGTTCTAGTTTAAAGGAATATCAATGTTTTCCACTTGAAGGTTAAATCCAAGATTCTTAATTTCCCTGTTATAACTTGATCCACCCATTAATCTTTCCCAACCATTCATCAAATTTTAAAGGATCCAACAAAGTGCTTTCCTTTCCTTGTAATTTTTCCTTTAGAACCTGCCTTTACTGAATTAGATCTCTTTGAATCCTTTTCCCAATTGCCTTCCTTTCCTGTTCCAACCAAAAATATAAAAACAAAACCCTGTACTCTTATAATTAGCCTAACATCCAATCCAAACAAAGCTAAATCAGACACAGAGATCCCTCTCTGAGTCTTGGAGGGATAGATCCTTGACTCCAATTTTTTTTTTGTAGTTACCTTTGCCCATTTCTTCTTCATCCTGAGAAATTATAGAGTGCTAACAAGATGCACATTTTGCAGAGTCAACAAAAAATAGACCAGATAAGGATCAACACAGAGTGCAGAGGAATGGAAGATGCACAGGGGGCTTATAGCTAGGAAGATGAGATCAAATGGATGGATGTCCATATGAGCATTGAAGGAACAAACTTCAATGGACATGGAGAAGGAGACGATGAAAACATGAATATGGTAGAGACCATTAAACATTTGTAGAAGGATTTCCAAATCCATAAATATGATAATGAAAGGCTTATGAGAGACAAGGAGCAACAAGAGGACTTTAACGTGAAGTTAATGCATAGCTTGAACATAATAGAAAATAAATTGGATAAGGAGAGTGGCTCAAGAAAATCAGGAAGTCACGGGTCTTCTGATAGAAATATACAACCAATAAAACACATGCCTTCGTGTGGCTCCCATAATTATTTCCACAATTTGAAATTTGAATATCATAAATATTTCAAACTATATACAAAACATGTAAATATCCACAATATCCAAAAAAATAGTTTGTTGTCCAAAACTTTATGCATTCCACTATCCTGAACAAATAAATTATAAACACATAAATCAAAATCCATATTTTCCACTTTGAGAGGCAATTCTTCTTTTGTCACTGTTGCCCCCTTTGGACTTCCCTGAATTAACCTTAGGTTGGGTGGAAACTTGAGGCTTAATCTCACTAATAACATTGGATCAATCATCCCTCAAGTGCATATGATAGGACACTAACTTTGTTGAGTCACTTGAAGGAGATGGGGGGGAAGCAACAACTTTACCTTTGCCTTATGCATGGGGAGCCTTGATTTTGAGTCATTTGTTTGCATGGGAGGATTGAACAAGTGAGTATGTGGGGGAAATTTGAGAATTTTGGTTTACAGGTGGAGGAGGAAGAGGCAATGACAAGTTTGGCGAGCCACGATGGTGGGAGACTATTGGATGAATAATCTCCTGCCATCCATCATTCTCGGGAACTTTTGGTTGCAAAGATACATGGGGAGGCACAGGGATACTAGGAACATTTTTGGGGATAGAAGGGAGGCCTCTCTGGTCTAGGATGAATTATCCCTTTCCCAATCCAATTGAAGAACCCGACTTGAAAAATTTGGTTCAAATCCTGAGGATTGACATCAAAATGAATTGAGAATCTGGGCCTTCTAGTCTCTATGTTCCAGTTACCTCTTCCCCTAATGTTTCTTCTAGGATTTCCTATGATGAAGAAACTCATCCTGTATGCAGCAATTTATTAGCAACTAGTCCTTAATAGACCATACATGAAATTCTCTTTATATGAAACAAAGTTTGGCTCAAAAATTAACATAATATCTATGCATTTCAATCCATACAAATCATTTAATAATTGCCAAATGAGAAGGGAGTGAAATAGGGTCCATGGGATATCTGGGGGGATTGTAATGAGCGGAAAAGTGATATCATGACAAGGAGTAAGAACACGAGTACTTCTTAACAATTCATTAAATAATTGACTATGCAATTAATACCAAAATGTATCATCTGCCATCTATTTATGTCTCATATTTTATCACTGCCATACAGAGTTTTAGTTTTATTTTAGTGAGCATGGCATGTAAAAATGAATTTGGGATCGTGAGGGGGTTATAATGAGCGAAAAAGTGATTATATGAGAGGGAATTATACATATATTGTTCATAAAAATAAATTAAATCATACAACAAGAATAACTCTGTTCCAATCACAATCCAAAAATCATCCACTCTTAAGACCCAAACCCTTTAATTTTCCCTTAATTGCAGATATAATGCTTGTTGTCTTTAATAAAAGAAACAATTCAATTTCCCAAACTTCTTCAATTATATCAATTTGTGCATCCTATACAATAACTATGCAATATCATTTCCAATTTCACAGTAACATTATAACCATTCAAGCCACAGTCTTGTATGTTTTAATGTTGACCTTTTCCTTTAAAAAAAAAAATAATATGCACAGTGATTCCAATTATCCCTATCCAATGTTCAATTCTTGAAATCAAATAATAATAGACCCAGTACTAACCACCAACAGTCGCATTTCCAACACTGACTGACATAATCCACTGTCATATAATAATAATCGGGCTCGATTTAATCACACGCAGGTCCTTCTTAAATCTGGATAGAACCAAGATCATGTTTTATGAACCAATCATACACACAAGTCTTCAAAAATATAATCGACACCAATCCTGATTTGACACTAGCATTTAACCAAAAACATGTAGCTCTGAGCCTGAGATCCATATTCATCAAACATATACATACTTCCTTTCAAAATAAATGATCAATAAAAGACAGAGCCATATGATGCACGAAGATAACAGAACAAAACCACACACAGGTGCCTTTTAAACTTAAATGGAATCATGGTCATGCTAGGTTTTAACACAATGATGGATGGAATAACCATGAATCAATCAAAAATAAAGTTATTGGGACTGTAGGTAACCCATACTTGTTTTCATTTTCAACAAATTTATCACAAAGAGGAAACACAGAGACTCGATCAAGAGATGGTATCTGAAGTCAGAGAGCATGCGCTCTCTTTACAATTACCACAGTGATTAAACTTGTAACCTGAAAATCTTGATAGAGCCAAAAGGTGGTCGCGGAGGAACAAAAGCAAGTCGAGTTCTTTAGAAATTTTTTGCAGAGAGGTAATGGGAGTTTGCTTAATCTTATAAAACACAGAGAGCTCTTAATCTGTTACCTCCTGAAAGAAGTTACCACCGAGAAGTAACCACAGGTAATCAAGTATATTCTTGGAACAACAGAGGGCATGCTATTTTTAAATCACCATAGTCTTTTAACTTATAACCCCAAAATCTTGACAGAGCTATAAAGTGCTTGAGTAGAAACAAAATAATTCGAGCTCAACAAACTAGGCACACACAGATGCCTTTTAAAACTTTATTTCAGAGACGAAACAAGGGTTGTTTTAAACAAGGAAGAATCCTCAAAGACACATATAGACCGTGCCTCTTCCAAACACCAAAGAGGTCTATAGCCTTCGAAACAAATTGGCAGTGAGGCTTACAAACATATTAGTCAGCCACTACAATAGATATGAGAGGAGCAAACGCTTAAAACGCTTGTGGAAAGAATGCCAGAGAACAACTTATGTCCATTTGATACCTATACAGGATTCCATTTAATAAGATGGGCAATACAAAGATTGGAATGTAGAATGCTTTTGTTGATAGTGTGAAGAAAAATCCATAACAACCAATAGCTCGGGGCTCGGCCAAAAAGATAAAGAAAAATACCACTTTCGACAGTTTCATTTCAACCTGGAGAACGAATCACAACAACGACCGAGACAAAAAAAGGGGTGACACCAACTAATACCCAGACTGGTGGTAAAACCCTGCATGAATAAAAATGAAGAGATTGTTGCACCATTATCATCATTTTTCACAGAGAACCAAAATAATAACCCAAGATGACAGACATTTATTTTAACCAATAACCAATGCACAAGATTTACAAAGAAACAACACCATTCCTTTCTTTTAAAACACCAACATTCCACAGTAATCACAGAGAATACCATAAACACAACATTGATACCAACTTGAAAACTTGAGAAAAATACATAACTCATGCAATCCTCAACCAACACATTGATTCATAATATAGAGGGACCATCATGGATGGAAAGCAAAGAGCCATGCTTGGAAAAATCACTTCAAGGAAGAGTTGTCCTGTGTTTTCCCCTTCAAAACTGGAAATCACGGAGCTTCCACAACCAACAGAGAAAAATGCAACTATGGCTAGGTTAATGGGCTCGAGGGTGGTTTGGAGTGACATACAGTAAAATCACGTCGCTTCCTCACCTGGCCCTATTCAATTCAACATACTAGCCAGTCCATTACCATAACATCAACCATAAATTCAATGCCATATCCAATCCATAAATTCAATTCCATATCCATTGTATAGTGCGCAACCCAAAACACATCAAAACTTTAATAATAACCATATGTTAACATTACCATATGTGTTTCCCATACAAATCTTTAACAAAAATACATAGTATAACAACTAGGTCCATCACTTCCCATTTGTTACTATTATATATACATTCAAGATTTATATATAATCTTTTCACCATAACCTTAGGACTTATCCATAGTTTTTCCCTCTTTTTGTTTTGATCAAGCTCCCAAATTATCATATTATCTTTTTGAATTTTTTGTATGTATAAGATTACTAATCAATGTTATAACATAACACAACACCTGTAACACAACATAATCCGCATATCCATAGCACTGCCATGTATTGCGAGTGAACATCAACAACATTTAGCAACAATGCATCAACCAAACATGTTGTCAAAACGAATGAAACCAAGACTGCATCATCAACTATAGAAGACTGTGTAAGCATCATCACAAAAATAACAAACATATAAGTGTAACACATCCATCATATCGCCTCTAGTCTACAAGGGGGTCCCACCTACTAGTTAATTATTATTATCATAATTAAATAATAGAGCTTAGCAATCCTTTGTGGGCAATATTCATCTTTGTGATTTTAATCGTCAACAAACTGGTGACTCCATAGGGAAATATGCCAACAGATTAAGAACTCAGATTGTCTTCTTTCGCAGACCATGTAACCATTAGATCAAGAAAATATATATCAGAATAATTATGCAATAGGGGGAAGTGAGTGGTTTAAGGGAAAAATGATTGGGATTTTGGGAATAACTCATGGAAAGTGTTAAGTATGAATGGGTTTATCCATGTATGCACAGTCATTTGATTAATCATGTGAAATCATTCATGAATTCAAGGAGAAAACATTACTGGTGTGCTCTTTTGAATCTTGGAGCGAATGGAAGAAAGGAAAGAAGAAAAGGGATAAAACCAACTATCTTATATAACAAGAGTTGAAGAAGATAACAATTCCAATGATGTCTTCAAGGGGAAACACCATGACAGTTGTGTAACCTGATTGTTATTGATTAACAATACTTTKCATAATAGCGTCACTGTGGAAAAACTTATCCAACATTTTATTTTGGCAAGAAACAAAATAGCAGAAATGAAATAACAACAATGTAAAATCAAAGCAAACAAAACAAACTATAATATAGAAAAAAATTACATACAACATTTAAAMTTTCAAGCTAGTTCCACATAGTGTTTTAAGTGGGAACCGTTGGTTATACAGGAAAACAATTGCTCTTTGAAGTCCTTTAGGATATAGGAATTTGCGCCCAGGACAAAAGAGATCTTAAAAGGAACCAGCCATAACTTTTGGAACTTTGAATTCCTTCCTCTATCATCATGAGATGAATCCCACAACAATACCTTCTCATTAACCTTAAATTTGACATCTTTGACACTTTTATTGAAATATCTTTTAACAGTTTGTTGTGTTCTCTTTATATTATCCAAGGAAAACGTCATTTGCTCCTCTAAAGCCAAAAGTGCATTCATTCTTTGAGAGATATCAGAATAATTTAATTCTTCAACTTGTAGCATTAACCTTAGAGAATAAAGTTCCAACTCGGTAGGAAGAATGGCTTCTTGACCATAAACAAGATGGAAAGGAGTGAAACCATTGGTCACCTTGGTGGTAGTGCAATATGCCGAAAGGGCGTAAGTGAGGAGAGTGTGCCATTGACGAAGCTTATCTTCAATGAGCCTCTTGATAATTCTAACCAGATTGTTGTTAGTAGACTCGGCCTTCCTATTTCCTTGGGGATAATACGTTGATGAGGTAAAAATTTTAACCCCCAATTTAGCTAAAAACTGAGTCATCTTAACAAAAATAAAAGAGAGACCATTGTCTATAATAATTTCCAAAGGAAGACCAAATATGGAAAAAAATATTAGTCTCAAGGAAAGAAATCACCTGCTCATCCTATGAATGCTTAAGTGGGACAAATTGAGTCCATTTCATAAAATAGTTTGTGGTTGTTAAGATAAAAACTTTCCCTGCTGAAGATGGAGGATTAATAGGATGAATAAAGTTCGGACCCCATTTTGAAAAATGAAAGTTAGGGAGGATAGGTTGTAAAGGCATAGCAGAAAGATGTTCTTTCCTATCAAACTTTTGCCACTTGTCACAAGATCTTGAAAAATTATTAGAATCACAAAATATTGAAGGCCAATAGTACCCTTTTCTGATAATATTTAAAGCAATAGATTTAGCAGAAAAGTGACCTCCTACATGAATAACAGAATTTGAAGATCCATGAGTCTCTTGTAACAATTTGTGTTCTTCCTCATTGTTCACATTGTGAAGTAACATACCATCGACAGATCACCTAAACAAGAAGTATCCTATAATGATGTATCTAGAAGATTCGAGACGGAGCCTTCTTCTTTGATGGGCATCTAATTTATCTAGACATCTTTGATTTTGCAAGTAATACACCAGATATTTATATCAAGGATGTTCAGCTACAGGAAGGGTTTGATTGTCAATGTAAAACAGTGTTGATAGAGAGCTATCTTGTTCATCAATTCCTTCACTTGTTTCAGCATGTTGAGCTAAGTGAAGGGTTAAGTCACGTCCCTTGATAGTTTTATAAGTCATGATGGTTAGATCATGCTCCTCGATATTGGAAAGCCAGTGTACAATATTCCTTGAAAGATAAATATGTGAGAGTAAAAACTTGACGACAGTTAAAGGGACTTTTACTAGCGTGTGCTTACCTAAGATGAAGTGGCAAAAATTTTCAACAGCTTTAACTAGAGAAAAATCATTCTTTTCAATATAAGAATATTTGAACTCATCATCTGACAATATTTGACTCGTGTAATCCACTGGTTTTTCATTAACTTGGTCATCATATTGCATGAGGATAGCAGAAGGTGCTTCCTCTGTGTCATTAGTAAATATCATAAATTCTTTCTCAAAATCCGACTTCACCAAAACCAGTGCATAACTGATTTCCTTATTGATCCCTACGAAATAATTTTCGACGTCGTTCGTCCAAGAAAAGGAGCGATCTTGCTTAAGAATATTGTGAATTGGCTTGATCATTACAACAAAATCATGAAAAACCCTATGGACAAAGTTGATAATACACATAAAGGCTTGAACCTCCTTTTTGGAAGTAGGAGCAGGAAGATTTAGGATAGTAACAATCATTTCGGGATCTATGCTTATTATTGAATCAAAGAAAATGTGCCCAAAGATTTCCCTTGGTAATGTCGAAGATATAATTAGAAGGATTTAAAGAAATGTCGAATTTCCTGCATTGCATGAGAATATTTCTAAGATGAACGAAATGATATGATCGGTTTTTAGAATACACAATTAAGTTGTCAAGATAAATCTGAATAATTTTGCCGATCAAATCGTCAAAAGATATTTGCATATCTCTTTGGAAAGTGGAAACTTCATTAGATAATCCAAAAGGCATATTCTTATAAGCGAAAGTGCCCTAACGTGTAATAAAAGTGGTTTTATATTTATCTGTCCTTTTTACCTTGATCTGATTGTAACCAAAAAAATTGTCAAGTAAGGACATCATCTGTGACCTTGCAACTTGCTGCAAAATCATTTCCATATTAGGGAGAGGAAAATGGTATTTTATACTGGCCCTATTCAATGCGCAAAAATCAATGCATAATCTAATCTGACCAGTTGCTTTCCAAATGGGAACCAAATTAGAAACCCACTCATAATACTTAACAGAGAAAATGATCCCAACCTTCAAGAGTTTTTCCAACTCCTTTCGAATAGTTTCTTCCAGTGCAGGGTTAATGGGTCTTTGTTTTTTCGTAACCGATTTTATACCCTCCTTGATAGGAATGGATGTTGTATAAGAGCATGATCAAAACAACGAAGATCCTCATATGACCAAGAAAAAACATCTTGAAATTCACTAAGTAACTCAGTGAACTTCAATTTTTCTTCATCAGAACATTGGGCACCTATATTAACATTCTTTGGATAGTCGTTCATCGCAATGTTCAAGGAAATGGTTTCACCCACTTTCCTTTTCGACTCCTATTCTTTATGTTTTTATTTGTTTTCTACATCACTCGATGAAAATGAACTTTCTAGAGGAGTCAAGCCCTTCGGAATTTTGTTATCTTCCATGGATATAATTTCCTTAGGCTTATAAGGTTCATTTTGAATGAAAGTACATATTCTATCATCACTAGGGAAGACCTCACATGAATCTACATTGTCAGGGATATTTGGATGATACAAAGATTGAAATGTGCAATCAGGGCTTTGTGGTAGAAGTTGTCAATTAGGAGAGGCTGCAAAAACAACTAACCTGTCAGCCATTGAGTTCAATTCCCTTTTAACATGAGTGATGTTGAAATATAGAAAATTTTGGATAAGTGCCCAAAACATTTGGGTGTAACATTTCATTAACTTGTTGCTAGGAGAATGTATCTTACTTACAAGGTTTACAACAAGTTCAGAATCCCAAAAAACTATAAGGTGACCACAACCTAAATCGTAGGCATTTTCAATGCCTAGAAATAACGCTTCAAATTCAGTGACGTTGTTTGTGCAAGAAAACTCCAACCTATAAGAAATTTTTTGAATTTTACCCATAGGAGAGTACAAGATAATACCATCTCTATTTCCTTCATTGGAGCATGAACCATCAAAGTGCATATGTTGCATCCCATCCTCTATGTCGATTTGTTCTGAGGTAGTGTTGTCCTCATCTGCAAAGATGGAATACACTCATGGGTCCTCCTCGATATAATTTACATTAGGATGTGGAATGATTTCTATATAAGGTGAAGTTCTTCCCTCCCTTAGGACTATATCGTTTTTACCATTGAATAATTACTCACTGACATGTCGATTAGCTGAATATTAAGGGTTGTCCTTATTTCAGTATGCAAGCACAAAACCAAGGTCACGTCCTTGATTTCACCTATGGTTGATTGTTGTAAACTATTACAAGAGAGCATGCTTCTGACATTTTCATTTGTATAAGACAAGCCTAGATATTCCATAATAATCTTCGACATTACATTTGGGCCCGAACCACCATCAATGAGACAACAATGGGCTATTTTTCCCATAATATTTACAGAAATAAAAAAACGAGGGGCTTTTTACAGGGTGTAAGAAATTATGTACACCTACTTTATTTATAGTTGAATCCTCTTCATCTACCTCTTCAGATAGGTTGGCTACAATGGAATGTTTTCCTTCCATGAAATTTTTCAAATGCTTTTGTTGCTCAGAGATAGAAACCATGTCCAGGAGGGTAGCATCAACTTTAATATTAGCCAATTGATTGAGAATATTGTATTTGGAAGAGGGAAGAGGGGAGATAGTTCCTTGATTGTCAGGAATTTTAGAAACTTGTACAGTAGCAGCTGGTGAAGATGAGCTTGGGCTAGAAGAAGTGCGAGGAGGATCATATTTACCTTTCAAAGAATAGGATTTACTCCTAGTATTTATGATCATGACATCCTCTAGTTCTACAAAATCTAGAAAAACAATAGTAGTTTCAGGCATTTTACCAAATATTTTATCTCTGAAACTCTTCTTTACCTCACAAGTACTTTCCTCATGGTGTTCCTCGCAAAATATACACCAACTATGAGCCATGATGGCTTTAGGTTGAAATTTGGTTTCACTAGGATTCTTAAAGGGCGGTGAAGAAGAAGATGAGGCCCTGGGGGTAAGTGAAGGGACAGTTCCCATCTGCTCATATGCTATCATTCAGTTATTCATTTCTTGTACAAGCTGTAAGAGGGCGGGCATGTTCGTCTGTTTAACTGAGTCTCCCTTCAGAAGACCTGTTTGTTCAAGTTGTTCTTCATACTCTAAACAAGTATGTAGAGTGGAACCAAGGTTGTCAATGGACTTTTCCTAAGCTTATGATGATAGGGAGAAGGTAGAGCATTATAATAATGCATAAAATCATCTTGGTTCTGAGGGCAAATAAGTTCAGGAATTTGGTTATATAATTTGGTGAAACGCAAGTTGAAAGACTTGATAGTCTCACACTCTTTATAAGAAATGTTATTATACTCTTGTAACTGCTCGACTGGTCTCTTAGACTTCCCATAGGTAGAATTAAACCAATAAACTAAATTCTCCCAAATGGAAATAATATTGGGATAAATATCAAAGAAATCGTTCGTTGCCTTCCCTTCAAGGGAATTAACAAATAAGTCCATACAAGTGTCGTTGTTATTGGCTCCTATGTTGTGACGGGAATTAGAAAATTCCACCAAGTGTTCATTCGCAGTGACCGTGTTATTCCCTGAGAACCTATAGATATTCTCTTTGAATTTAGGAAGTGAACGAGTAGCAGGTGCTAGGTTAAGAGGGGAGGAAACATGCCACAGAGTAGTTGTAGAATCTTCATCAAACTGAAAGAGCCCATACTTTTTTATGACCTTGGAGGGGTTTGTAGTATATTGGATAGGGACTTGATGACTATATAAGCTACCAATCACTGATGAGGCTGAAGGTTGAGATGAAGAAGCACCTATAGTGCCACTAGAGCCACCACTAGATGCCATCTCATGAACGATAGGTAAGGGGGAGAAATATCAAATGGATGAATCAGACAAAGTTCTCCTTAGAGTACTTTGTTTGACTGACAAAACAACGTTTCTTCTTCCTATTTCAGCAATAAGGTTGATCTCAGGTGATTTTTACGAGGAAAATCTCTCTATGGCTAGGGGTAAACCACAATAGACGAAAATGACTATAGAAATCAACTCTAATCTCAAGTATTATATATAAGAAAATACACTAAAAAGACAAGAGAATAGGCCTACCTTGTCCAGACATTCATTGAAGACCACCATTGAGCCCTTGACCCAAAGAAATATACCTACAACTAGTCCTCAACAACCAAGCAACACAAGCATATGGTGATAATATACGATGTTAACACATTCAATATCATAATCCATCAACATTCATAAGAAATATGCCCATGGAATAATAATTCAAATATTTTTGACATATTGATTGGACGAGAAAAGAGTATTTCTATTAAGATATGATCAACATAAGTGAATGAGTTACAAACTTCTATGTCAGCATGATTTGAAACTGAGAAACTAATTTCCTTCCAGCTCGGCCTCCACCACTTCAATCCTCCACCAAAGGAAGGCTCATATAAGAGAGACAATGAATTTCTCAATCAATAAAGTAAGAGCTTGGGGGTTGAACAATGTGGTCAAAGTTAAAGGAAAAAGGGATATCGACTCAATGTGAAGTGAACAATTTCTCCAGACTAACTTTTCTCTCAAAGTTGAATTCTTTCTCTCCTTTTCCATAGCTCAGATTTGGCCCATTTATAACCTTCAAGTGGAACTAAAGGGTCGAGTCAGAACATTTTCAGTATATGTAAGGCCAAGGATCATTGATCTCGTGACGTGACATGGAAAGCCGACACCATTTTTTAATTTTGGGAACATTTCCCGATGTACGTGGGTTGTAGTGGTGCAACCTACGTATAAACATGTTGTAATATAGGCAAGGTGTGTATATGTGGAAAAATCATTTTTTTATCTCTAGGATTTGTAAAAAGGGAATTCAAGTATGCATAGGGAAATGGAAAAAGGTCCTATGTGCAACATTGCATGGGGTGAGGCAAATTCTGCTATAACAAATGCCCCCTAATGTGTGAGGTCAGAGGAGTATCTGCGATGGTCGAAATACATTATAAAAACCCAGAAGTGGAGTAATGGGAACCCAATTGGAATAACTAGTTTCTCATTACAATATGTATTGACTTTGCATACATGGCTGCCAATTTGAATTACACTGCAGATCCATGTGAAAATATACCAAACAATTGTCCATGGCTAGGAATAGGCAAATACAAATGTGGTTACATGCCAAAGGTTTTCATAGTCACGAACAAGGCCTAGTAAAACCGGTCTCAAAATCAATCTGAAGATATATGTATACCATGAAGTACAATCTGATCTCCCATGATCACTGAAGTCACACAGGTACTAGTCCAATGAAAAGGTAGCAACAACTCAGGAAAACTGCGACTATAAGCTGATGTCTTCAAGTCTTCTACACAATCCACCAATGGTGCAAGTCTGCATTATGTGAATAGAGGAGTTGAGGTTGAACACAATGAGACTTCATTTGATTATTGGTCATTGAGGTATACCATTAACAAACACGAGACAACCTACCGATGATGAAAGTAATTATCAAGGCACCGAGTACATTCTTATAAGTGTGAATAAAGGAGTCGAGGTTAAACAATTGAATAATCCATCGATCAAGAAACATTGATGTATTACCAACTATCGATGATGAGAGAACCTTCCACTAATGAATGAAAGCCTCTAGGTACTCATAGGACTCTAGGTCCTATATCTAGAATATATGAGATAAATTCGATGGAAGGAAACCTGCTGAAAGGAGAGCATTAAGGAATCTCTCATCATTCATCACAAGGTATAAAGTAGGAGCTTGTGCAGTGGAGTACCCTACCAATACAAGGTGAACAGAAAGAAGAGAGCCATATCCATGAGGGAAGGCTTGGCCAATGATGAAGAGGAGGTAGAGGATCTTCGAGTTGTGGAGAAGATTGAGGAAAGCCTATGCGTAATATACGAGAGGAAGATGAGAGGTCCAAGAGAGGGAATAGAAGGCAACAATCCTATCCATATTAATGTCAATGTGGAACCCATAAACCCATGTGTGACTAACACACCAAAAATAACACCATCGTTTAGACAACTGAATTTTGGGAGAAAGAAGACAACAAGAAGTACATCTACACAAGGAACAACAACTGGGGGATCTAGTTCAGGGAGCATTAGTCAAGTATATACACCGCGCAGAGGTATAAGTTCAACATTCAGGATGGAAGGGCATGATCCCACCATTTAGCTACCAAAATTTCAAGGAGAGGAAGCAAAAGACCCTGAGAAACACTTGTTCATTTGTGCAAACATCTAGGAAGAAAAACATATCACTAATGAAGATACTAAACTTGTGCAACTAGTTATCACGCTAAGAGACTGCACACTACACTGGTACATGAGGCTAGACGTAAACAATTCACCTAGGACAAAAAGGACACTGGCATACATTAAGAAATTCTGATTAATGAGTTCCAGAAGCCGAGCTCAGAGGATAAATACATGAACAAGATGATAGAAATCCGACAGAAACTAGGAGAATCTGTCTAGGAAATTGACCAGCAATTTAAACGAATGAAAGGGAAATTCAAGTATGCCATGACTGGCATGCAACATAGACATATGTTTGTAAATTCTTTGTTACCACACCTGAAATACCCACTTAGACAAAAAAAATCCCAATCTCAAGAGGATGCTCTGCAAGAATCCTTGCAAATGGATGAGAATTAGTACCACAAGATAGGTCCAGCTATAGAGGTGTTGAAGGAGGATATGAAGAATCTTACCTTCCAAAACAATCAGAATAAGGGTAAGGACAAACGCAAAGTTGTTTGGTGTACCACATATAGAATAGAAGGGCACCATAAAAATGAATGTCTAACATTCGCGCAATATATGGCGACAAGGATGCCAAGTCCATTACTGATAGGAGGACCCTGGTGTCAAATTTTCAAGACACACAAGCATGATCCATATCATTTTCCTATGATGTAGAAATACCATATAGTACCAAAGAATGCATATTGCACTTTTTGCAATTTAGTAGGCCACGATGACAAAGGCTATGGAACCATGGATCTGATGTGGGAAAGGACGTCAGACACATATAGGGTGCAAGATGAAATGATGACAGCTCAAGCTTCCCCTCAATTTAATCAGGCACCATCATAGTATAATAATGTGCCAAAGTAGTATAACAATGCGCAGTCGCAGTATAACACCGCGCAGCCCCAGTATAGCCCTGCGTGGTATAATCAGGTACCACAATACAATACACCGCGTGGAGATCGCGTTGGGTACATAAGGGAAGGACGAGACAGAGGAGGCTTTGGATGCGGAAAAGGTCCAGTAGTGTGTCATAACTTCCAATAGCCAGGGAACTATGCAAGAGAATCCCCTCTACCACCTACAACATGCATGTATTGTCACACATCATATCACGATACAGAGGATTGCACCACATTTTTGGGGAAGATACAGGAGAAACGAAATCAAAACAATCAGAATGTACAGTGGATCTCTATTGAAGCTAGAGAATATGGAAGGAACATCAACATAGTGATGCGTAGAGGTGCTAAAACAAGAGATGATGCGGCTAAACAAAAACCAGTACAACACCAGTGGATTAAGAAAAATACCGAGCCACCCAAGCGATTTGATGCAGAAAAGGAGAAGGAGACCTTTAAGAAGGCCATACAAGAATTTCTCAATTAGAATATTGCATCTACAACTATCGTGCAACATACCCAAGACGTCCCAACGTATGAAATGTTGTCAGCATTGGACCATACCAGTCAAGTCTACCTGGGAAACTAGGTAAGTTGTATTAAAACTTTCCTACAATCCTGTATTCAAGTATTTAAGGATCCATCATATGTTATAGTCTTACAAAATATGTTAGATAGATTTACTACAAAATTTGAGGGAAATTTAGAACATAGGATAGTCAATCACCTCCATGCCAGAAGGAGAACCAGCAGAGAGTTTGATTGAACTCCAACATCGGAGATTTTAACATAGGCGATGTGATATTAGATCTAGGATCTGAAGTGAATTTATTGCCCAAAAAGACATGGAAATGCATGGGATAACCTACCTTAGGCTACTCACCAGTCCAAATGAGGTTAGAAAACCATCACAGAGTTCTACCAATAGGTAGGTTGAAAGGAGTGACAGTAGATATGGAGGGAATGCGCACTAAGGAAGACTTCGAATTGATCGAAATCGTGGATGGAACAACACCATATCCAACATTACTGGGATCGTATTTGGCGTTTTACAATTAGGCGATAATCAACCTGAAGTCTAGGAAGATGACATTCGAGTCAAGAAAATACAGGGTTATTGCGCCTCTAGATCCACCAGAAGCTGAAAGATTTGTGGAACCAAGATGTCTAGACCTCGAAGAACTTAACCAGTTGTATCGGACCACTACGCGCATTGAAGATTACATCAATCCAACTATTTATGATGTACTTAGCTATATAAGTATCACATCATGTGCTTCCAACTCAAACACGGGTCTAGAGAATTGGACGCAGCGCCTACATGAGGTCTCAGCCAAAATATGCGCCCGAATAGACCGTGCAGTAAGATGGGTTGGGACAAAAGTCATAGAACCTCCAATTTTCCATGGAATCAACGACTTGGAAGAATTCCTAACATGATATGAAGATGAAGTATCAGACACTCAGAGATTGTTATCTCTCAACATAACACTCAAGGATACACCTACAAGATGGTGGGGCGCACACAAAGAAACAATCAAGGACTGGTACCAATGTAAGCGGTTACTGCATATAAGGTTAGGAAAAGTATAGAGAAGCAACCAACAACATAAGTATGATGGACAGGGGGCACTAGTGGAACACTTAGAGAAGTGCAGAGCACTATGGAAAATGACACCCCTAGAGGAATGGCCTCATCATTTCATACATACCTTAGAGGGAATCCCAACAAACTAGTATACAGACCAGGAACTGCATAGAGGAATTACGATCTTGGCAGTACTACAACAAAACTTTACAGTCATGTTTTCATTTGAACATGAGAACCCCAACATAGATGCAACACTTAAGAAAATAAGAGGGGTAATATTCATTAAGTAACGAGAAGTTGAATTCACAATAGAAGAACAACAACAAAACATATAGACAGTGAAAGAATTGATGTCATGCTACCATGTGCAGGAAGAAGTACCAGATGAAGATGATTCGTGAGATATTCAGATTGAAGAAGTTGAAGGAGAAAGAGAAGTGGAAGTTACACCTCTAGAATCTGAAGTAATTGTTGCACCAATCAAGGTGAAGAAAGTCAACATTGGGACAGTTGAGAATCCCAAGATGGCCAACATTGGAGACTACTGGGATGAGTAAACAGTGGACAGGATAATAGAATTATTGTGAAAATACAATGACCTGTTCCCAACGACTTTTACTGAAATTAAGGGTATTACAAGAGAACTTGGAGATATGAAGATCCCTCTCAAACTAGATGCAATACCTATCATACATAGGCCTTACAGATTGAACCCCATCTACAAGAAGAAGGTCGGAGAAGAAATTGACATAATGTTGGAAGCAGGAACCATAGAACCAGTAGAAGAATCAGAATGGATAAGCGCCATGGTAGTTCAGGAGAAATATCAAGGAGGAATACCACTTTATCAGGAATGCAAGACGATGCCATATAAATTGAATCCAATGTGATGGAATCTGGGAAATTAAAAACTAAGGTTGAGCTGGGAACCAAATAACCTAGGCGTTTCAAAGAGAAGGCAGGACCCTCTAGATCCAGGAAATCCACAGAAGAAAAAATGGATGAGATGGCCAAGATAATAAAAGATTTATCAAAAAAAAAAATTGAGAATGGAATTAGATCAAGACAAACCCGATCCATATGTTAGGAATCAGTTCAAGAGAAACTGTAACCCCCAGATACAACAGAGACAAGTAAAAAATGAAGATCAAAAGATCCAAGCCCCGTTTAAAATTGAAAATTTTATGCAAAGGGATGAAATGAAAAATTATGAGGAGTTAGAAGAAGATATGAATAATATTAGTGATGACGATCTGGAGCCACATTTAACAAGGCAGTGTTATGAGAGATCTTTAGACCTGGAATCCCTGTTTGATCTTGAAGCAAACATCAATAATTTGGGAGACTCTACATATCAAGGTCTCGCTGACTCAATAATGGTCGAACTTCAACAAAGGTATGATTTAAGGCCCAGAGAGAAACATTCTACGAATGTTCCCCCCAAAAAATATTTTGTCATGAAGTAAAATGAATGAGGAAGCAATTACTAAACAACCAACCAAAACACAAATTGCCCGAACAAATCCATTTGAGACAAGAACAATGCAAGTTAAGAAACTGGAAAATACAGAAGTAGAAGTTCCAACCAGAGAAATTGAAAAAACAATGGGAGGTTTTAGTTTAGAAAATGAACTTAATAAAATTAAAATCCGAATGCCTCTAGTTTAACTTGAAAAAAACTCGATTTATAAAAAGCAAATCACTAAAGTGATAAATTTTTCCGAAGTTGAATGTCATGCAGACGTTATTAATTTGCAGGATGAAAGATTATTGGCCCTCGACCAAGTTTTGGGGAAACTTTGGTCGGTTTTGGCCCACTTTTGGACTTCGACACGTTGGTCGAAGAAGGAGTGCCCCGACGGAGCTGATATCACCTATCTCATCGATTTTGAGGGTTATGTGGACCCAGTAAAGGGTCCTCTAGTGTTTTTGTAATGGGTTTATGCGATGTCATCCCATGGGTTTTCCCCATGCTTAGGCCTTATTGTAAGGGTTGGTAAAGTATAAATAAAGAGAAATGTATTGTAGAAGATATCACTAATGATTTGTGCAAAGGGATGTATGTGGTCAAGACTTAGTGCTCGACTGTGATTTTGTAGAAGGTGCTTGTTGATGATTAAAATCGCAACGAAGTTTTGCCCGCAAACTGTTGCTAAAGCCTATTATTATAAAAGCTAAATAATACTAGCAGGTGGGACCCCCTTGTAGATTGGAGATCGGTTCTGGTGCTTATTTGATGTTGTGCTACTGTTCGACACTGCTTACATGGTGATAAAATCTTGGTTTATTGGATATCTGTTATTGGGATATATTACTAGGATAACTGCACAATAAACATGTTAGCAATAACATATACAAGCAATTGGAAAAAGGCAAAAGGAAATATAAAAGCAAAGGGAAGAAACTAAACCATGCTATATACTATACTACATGAATCAATTTTTAATGGATTGTTGTTATCCTAGCTACTAAGTTAATATCTATGTGATTTATTGAGTTATATAGTTGATATGCATGGTGATTATGTTATGGCATAAGTTGATATGGGTCGCGCTATTGGTTTTAATGGTTGATGGTTTCGATACATGGTTTAATTAATTAGGTTAATGGATTATTGGTTGGCATGTACTGATGAATTAAATGACTAGAGGGTGGAGGCGATGTGGATTTATTGCATGTCACCTTTACTCCTTCCACTGGCCACCACCCTAATCGGGCTATTGTTCAACTGTGTTGTTGTGGTTATTCTCTGATTTTCAAGCAGAGAGGAATCGCTTGGCCAACTCGCATTTAATGTGTTTTGATTACAGGTATGCCCTTTTTTATCATTCATGAGTCTAATCTGGTTATGAGATATATATTGGCTCGGATGTATGGGTTGTTCTTCCTTTAAGTATTGTAACTGTGTAAAATTGTGATTTTTGGAATGAAGCGTTGATGGTTTTCTCTGCAATAATGTTGAAGTCATGGTGTTATTGGTCATCCTGGGTGTTAGCAGCCATAAAATCTCTCTGTCATCCTTGTTGGTTTAGTTGGAGGGTTTTGTTTGGTCTTGGGTGGCTTGTTGTCTTCACACATTCGTATAACCATACCCAGTCTTTGGCGTTGATGGGGTTTAATGGTTGGAAGCACCTTTTGTCACTGCGCTTTGTCCACTTGGGCATTGGTTTGTTTTCACCACTAATGGTTGCGCAGTGGGTTATATTGTTCCTTCTCGGCCCTATTTTCACCTCAGCGTTGTGGTTGTTTAACTAAAGAGCCACGAGGGTTATACCTTGTGTGTATTAAGTATCATTTCCAGACCGAGTTGGATCCTTACTCCTCTTTTCATAGCCTCTCCTGT
Source organism: Picea engelmannii (assembly GCA_009831015.1). Lineage (NCBI taxonomy): Eukaryota > Viridiplantae > Streptophyta > Pinopsida > Pinales > Pinaceae > Picea > Picea engelmannii. The sequence goes on from ML783653.1 coordinate 1,502,747, forward strand.
CACAGGATTTGTCACCTATCCACAAAATGAATCATGGTTTTATTTGTGTGTGCACCATTGGTCTTGGAGGTTTTCACCATTAAGAGGATTCAATTCTAGCCTCCATGTGTTGGTCCACAAAAAAAACTCTTGAATAAATGGTCACTGAAACTATCAGTTTTTTTGGCCAAATGGTTATTGCAACTGGGATGACTATGGAAATTCCATCCACTATATGCGTTATGGTTATTTGATTGTGTCATCAAGGATGGGAACAAGTTTTACACAGTATGGTTTGGTTGCAGTTTGATTAATTTGAGAAATAATGTTGTTGCCTCTTGGTAATGAATTGATAGCTCGACACTATAGGTTGAGTTAATGATATTGTGACTTTGTATTTAAAATTGTCAAATGGGAATGTTGCGTAGTGGTATTTATGGCATGGTTATCCACAGTACTTGTTATCAATATTATTGGTCGCACCCTCAGATAGTCACAGAGCTTTAAACATGGCTTTGTTTCATTTTGATAGACTTGTGTTATGAGATTAGGCATGTTATCGCTTCCTCGTTGTGTTGTATGGATAGCCCAACATTTTAAATGTTTAGAGTCAAGGAAAATTGGACATGTACAGTCACAAAAAAACAATTGAATTTTGTCTAATGGTTGTGTATTCCATAACATAGCATAGTTTGAAGTATCGATTGTTGTTGGGTGTTTAAATAGAAAGACAAGATATTTGCATTCTTAATATGGGTCATTGTGTGGACTCTCCACTATGTATGTTAAATGATTATCATGCGGTTTAACAGTGATAGGCATGAGTATTGTGAGAGTATAACCTCATTGCAATTTAATTATTAAATGAATTAAGAGACAGAATCGAGCATGTTTTTATGTCTGCATTGATGATTGAAATGGTTGGCAGTGGTTGATGAGAAGAGTGGATGTAATTGACTGTGTATTCATTTGGAAATTGCTCAAATGTTAAATGGATAATTGAGAAAAATAGAGCTCCCTTACAGATTGTTGTGGAATGCATATTGTCTTGTTGATGACACTGTCTTAAGTATTTGATTTCAAATAGTTAGCAATTTAATGCACAAAATTGTTTGAACTTTACACAGTAACTATTTTGGGTCTCACTGGTCATTTGGTTGTGGTGTTTCCTTTTTACAGAATGGTTTATGGATCACTTAATTAATTTTATGAATAGTAATCGCTCTCCTTCCCTACCATTATTTTTCTTTTCGCTAATTACAACCCCATTGCCTTCCCACATTCATTTTTCACTCCCTGTTCTAAAATTGACTACAGTCAAGAAGAATTTTGTATTGAAGTAGTTGGAGGTTACATTGACTTGGTTGGATTATAGTGAATGTTTTCTTTGGTTTGCATTACAATTGATTGTTGTTGTCTTTGAGCAGTAATCGTGTTCTTTTTCCCACTCATTATATCATGTTTCGATCAATACAAACCCCTCGCATATCCCAGAACCCTTTGTTCACCCCCTACTCATTGAGAAACAATTTAACAATTGTATGGATTGGATTGCATGAGTCTGATACATTGTTGAGCCAAAATATATTTCATATTTTTAAAGAGTTGTCATGTATGGCTGTTTAAAAGACTATTTTCTAATCAATCATGCATGCAGGAATGAGTTTTTTCAGTCAAGGTAGTCATGGAAGAGTCAATAGAGGGAGAGGTAATTTTTAACAGAGGCCCAAGAAGTCCAAGGTTCTCCATACATTTTGACGCTGACTCACAAGAGTTAGGTCAGTTGTTTCAGGAGAGATTTTTCAATTGGATTGGGAAAGGATTGGTCCAACCTAGGCCTGAAAGGCACCCCTTCCAAGTTCTGTAACCCCCCAGTATTCATGTACCCCCTCATGTCTCATTGCAACCCAAGGTTCCTGAAAAATGACGAATTGCAAGAGATTTTCCACCCAACAGTCTCCCAACATCGTTGCTGGCCCAATTTGTCTTTACCTACTCCTCTTCCTAACAATCAGATTGTCCAAGATGCTCCTGACCACTCGCCATTGTAGTCCTCCCATGCTAGAAAAATATTGAAAACTGAGGCCCACCATGCCCTTGACAAAGGAAAATCCATTTCTACCCCTTCCGCGCCCTCCAATGGCTCTGAAAAAACCGTGTCTTCCCATATGCATTTGAGGGATGACTGTTACCATGTGATTAGTGAGATTAAGCCTAAAGGCTCAGTGCAACGAAAGGAAAATTTAGGAAAATTGAAGGGTGATAGCAACAATCAAGGGAAGATTGCATCTCAGAGTGGGAAATATGGTTTTTGAGTTGTTATGTTATTTATGGTTGATAACAGTTGACTTTAGAAATTTTGGACAACATGATTTCTTTGTATATATGAGTAATATATTTTTTGAAGATAATTTCGAATATTTTGAGATTAATTGTCAAATGTTAATATGGATGGGAGTCACAAGGAGGTGTGTTTTTCTTAATTAACTAGTATGTTATGATTGTTAAGAGCTAAAGGGAGTCCCACCTACTAGTTATTATATATTTATAACACTTATTATGACTATTACTTTTCCCCATAACTAAAAGTTGGTTGAGTCTTTTAATTAACTTAACTAATGAGTTGATTCAACTACTTCAACCAATTCTATTTTTTTTAAAGGCAAAAGGAAAGGGAGGAACAAGGGGAAGATAGAAGGAGAAACATACTAAGGTTTTCTCTTTGAGTTTATGTTGAGATAGTTCAATTTTCATTCATTCCTTAATTTATCACAAGCCTAATTCGTTTTATGATAGTAGGTTCTTATTGTAGACATAAATATTCGGGGCTGAATTACATCATTCAGGCAATTTGTTTTCAAAGGTGTTGATCTATCTTTGATAGTTTGTGTAGACTTGTTTGTTTGTGAATTAGTTTTCATGACTGACAAAGGCTATTGTGCAGAGTCGAGTGGGCAAAAATCAGTGGCAAGTTGATCCATCTTTTAGAGTTCAGTTTTTTATTTTTTGTCGGAGGTCCTTTTGTATGTTCCATCGGGGATGTCTAAGTTTGACTTTGGTCCTAAATTTCAGCATGAAATTTTGTAAAAGAATGAATCTTTGGTGAATTGGAATGAAATAAAGGATTTCTTTATGTCTCATATGTCTTGATTATCATCGTGGTGTCTTTACTTATGTCTTTACATTTATTTCAGCGACTATTATATTCAGAAAATCACATAAAAAGTGAATTTCCAACAAGCTTTTTATTTATAAGAGACTAGCCTAAGAACTCATAATTAATACTTCTGAGTTAGGATGTTATTGTGTTGGCTATAAACATAGGGTGATATTCCCGTCTATTTTTCTTTAGTCAAGTAGAATCAAAAAATTCTTGAGTAAGATCATTTCATATATTTTCCTCAACATTTATTTGGCGACCATACTGGGGAGATCTTCGATATCTCTCTGGTTAATGTTTATACTCGATTTTCATCGATACATCTATTTTCTGATATTGATTCTTTGACTGTTTTATTTCTTAAAGACTGTGCCTATTGCAAGGCAGCCCAATATCGAGGCCGATCTTCAAGACCAGACTAGCAATGCTTTGAATTTGTTTAATACCATTCTAGACATTGCCAATACCCATGCAAAGCTTAACCATTCTTGGGCAGCAATTGAATGAGATATTAGTGTTGAAGAATGATTGGAAGCTAGACGTAGACAACCTAGAAATCAATAGTAACCTTTTTGTTTCTTCATTTTTGGCCTTTCTTTCATGTCCTTAGATTCATGTGCTTCTAGAAGATGAAGAGGATTGTCACATGAAATCAATCCTATTGCTTAAATAGGAAGGAGGATCATTTTGTTATATGCCCAACAAAGTGATATAAGGAGAACTTTATTTGATTCCTCCAGTTCATCTTTCTTTCCCTCATTTATCATCCACAAGATGGCATCTATTGGTGGCTCTGGTGGTACCGAAAGTGCTCCATATTCTCAATATTCATCATCATCAGTGATTGGTATCTTATATAGCCACCGTATCCCTATCCAATCTACCACAAATCCCACCAAAGTCATTAAAAATTATGGACATTTTCATTTTGAAGAATATGCCACAACTACACCTTGGCATGTGTCCTCTCCTCTTAACCTAACACCTGCTACTCGTCCACTTCCTAAATTTAAAGAACATCTTCCTAGGTTTTAAGGAAATCACATGGTCACTACAAGCAAACATCTGGTGGCATTTTCTAATGTTTTTCATAACATAGGGGCTAATGAAAATGATACTTGCATGTGCTTATTCGTAAATTCCTTGGAAGGAAAGGTTGCAGCCGACTTATTTGACCTTCCTCCTAAGATTATGTCTACTTGGAAGGAGTTAATATATTGGTTCCAATACAATTATGGGAAATCTAAAATCCCAACCGAGAAGTTAAGGGAATACAATAATGTCACCTATAAGTATGGTGAGACCATCAAGTCTTTCAACTTGTGTTTCACCAAGTTGTACAATCGAATCCCTGAACTCATTCGCCCTCAAAACCAAGACGCATTCATACATTACTACAACACATTTCCTTGCCCCTATCGTCATAGTCTTGAGGAAAAAGCCATTGATAATCTCAGTTTCCCTCTGCATACATGTTCAGAGTATGAAGAACAGCTTGAAAGAACTGGTCTCCCCAAGGAGAATTGGTTAGAAAAACATACATGTACTCCCTCTTGCATCTAGTAAAAGATATTCATAATCATATGATAGCATTCGATCGAAAGGGAACTATCTCCCCTCTCACCTCTGGAGCTTCATCCTCTTCTGCACCCCCTTTTAGAAATCCGGTTGAAAATAATTTTCATCCTAAATCTATCCTGCTTCGAAGTTGGTGTACCTTTTGCGAGGAACACCACGAGGAAACCACATGTGAGGTAAAGAAGATTTCAAAAGATAATATCTTTGGTAAAATACCATAAGATACTATCGATGTTCTAGATTTTGTATAACCAGAAGATGCCATGGTCATCAATACTAGGAACAAAGCATATGCAACCAAGGGAAAATTTGATTCTCCCTATAGTTCCTCTAGCCTGAGCTCATCCTCAACTGCTGCTACTATATAGGTTCCTAAGGTTCCTAAGAGTCAAGGAATAAATCCCCCCTCTCCCCTCTTCCAAATATAATATCTTGAATAATTTTTCCAACATCAAAGCAAATGCAACTCTTCTAGACATGGTTGTCGACCTGAACAACAAATGCATCTGAAACAATTCATGGAAGGAAAATATTTTTTTGTAGCCAATATTTCTGAAGAGGTAAACAAAGAGGATTCTTCTGTAAATAAAATAGGTGTATATAAATTTAGATACCCTATAAAAAAATCCCCATTTTTATATTTCTGTAAAGATTATGGATAATATTTCGCATTGTTGCCTCATTGATAGTGGTTCAGGCCCAAGTGTGATGTCGAAGATTATTATGGAAGAGTTAGTCTTGTCTTGTACAAATTAAAACTCCATAAGCATTATCTCCTATAATAGTCTACAACAAAAAACCATATGCGAGATCAAGGATGTGACCTTGGTTTTATGTGCTCATCCTGAGGTAAGGACAACCCTTAGCATTCAGGTAATTGATATGCCTATAAGAAATTACTCAATTATATTGGGACGAGATTGGAAAGCCTTAACAGGTGGATACCTCTCACTCGACGGGACACATTTATCT
>ML783653.1:1517330-1549531 GCA_009831015.1 Picea engelmannii
ATAAGAATAAAAATGGAAAGAGGATTCCAGAAACAGTTAGAGAAACTCAGATAACAGGAAAGAAGGAAAGGAATCTCAATAAAAAGAAATCTAAGTTGGAAAATCTACAAGAAGCTACAGAAACTAGATGGAAGACTTCACATACTGGAACCTCGCAGGAGGCAGGTTCACAAAATTTGAACCTCGCTGGAACAGTAGGTCCGCGCAGACTTGGACTTTTCCCTGGTGAAGTTATATGACCATTGGAGGTGCCCTGACCGTTATAATGACACTCTGGAACGGTTAGAAAATGCATTTATGGGATTATAGACCTCTTTTGGACATTGAGACCACGCTATAATGGATAGATTTACATTGATGGAAGCATATCCTGGCCATTGGAAGATATTTCATGATACCCCTCTTATTTAACTCATTGGTCGTTGTGCTGGGACCACTTTTTGTTGCCCGTGATTGACTGAACTAAGCAAAAAAATTTCCAAATGTCGAGTTGTGTTATCTAGAACTGGACCCCACATGTTTGTTGGTCTACCCCGCCTGTTCGTGTGTCTACCTCGCCTGTCAGTTAAAATCTAGAATGTCGGGCGAACCTAGGGAATTGGAGAAGTCTGTCGAGGAAGTTCTTAAGAATTTGATGGCCAACAGACCAATATCCGAATGTATCTAGGCATCTTCGACTAGGGGAATGCAGGCTTCCCCTTCGACCAGACGTCGTTCTATCCATGTCAACCGCGTAACTGAACAATGAAGTAAGAACCGCATTGATCTAGCTAATACGAAGTAGATCCTGTCGATCCTACCTTAATATATTCAACCTTTGGTTGGATTTGTTAACCGCAACAGTATTGATGGACACACCGACTACACTGAGAGGGGGGGGGTGAATAGTGTAGGGATCTTTTTCCCAAAACTACCCCTTCACAAAACTCATTAGTTAGCAATCACCATTTACTCATTACTTTTTGTTATCATTTATAATCAGTTAAATGTGAACATATATCAGCAACATATATCAACAATATATCATCAACAAATTATTATGACAAGGAACACAAGGAACACAATATGTATGTACAATTTTATTTTTATTATGGACTACAATCCTTGGGTTATCAACAACAACTGAATAGAGTACAAATCTACAAGAGAACCAGCTCTATAATGCAAGATGCAGCTTACACCATCAACACCAACTGAGATGAGGCAAAAAACCTCAGTAGATATCAATCGTTCAATAGGTACGCAATCGGTCGGTAGTGCATCACGCGTATGTACGCACCCTACTAGTAGTACAACTCGCGTATGTACACGGCCATTCGGTACTATAGCCTGCGTATCACATCTGAGTACTTAGGGTTTTCTCTTCAAGATGAACTTGGATCCTCTGCAACCTTTAATCACATTCTCTTATGTCTTTCATTATCCAATCTGACCCATAACCAATCACAACACATCCAAGCTCTCCAAAAAATTACTCATGCTCCTCAACCATACAATATGAATGCTACTCAATCATGTATAAGAAATCAACATATTATAGAAATAATATCGGTACTGAATCATAAGAGTGTTTCTCACTCTATCGACCAACACAAACCACATCAAAAAAGTCATACCAATAATTCCTTAAGCATTCACTACACAACAAGCAAGAGTATACATCAAGACAACAATGTAACCATACTAGAATTTCTATGGTAGATATGAGCCCATAGAATGTAGATCTGGAACCTGCTTCAATCTTCAAGAGTTTGACACCATCTCACACACAAGTTTTCATGACTTCATCCATTGTATGTGCACTGTCCTCATTAATCCCACGTATGTATGCGCCCTGGCTCACTATAGCCTGTGTATACCTCATAAACTAGGGTTTCTAAACTTCTGAAACTTTTGTCATAATGATCTCAGACTTACTGAAACTTTGATGTGTCCATGAGATCCTCCATAGACTCTCTCTCTTAGAATAGATCTTCAATACCTTCTCAAGAGATACTTTATACAAGAGACCCTTGCCTCTTATTTATACTCTCCAAGTAACTTCCTTAGAAGCATCTTCTAGGTCACTTTGCACACATAACAACTTTGTCCACATAATCACTTATGTTCAACTTTGCCCAATTTTCCACTTGTCCATGTATCCAATAGCCACTTGACCACTTAACCCTTTTTCCTCATTTTGGGGTTAACCTTCTCATAACTACTTTCCATAGAAATTTATCCATTACTTTATCATTTAAATATTCCCCCTTGACTTTGTCACCTCACTTTATCATTTAAATAATCTTCTTTGATTTTGTCACTTCACTTTATTATTTAAATAATCCTCCTTGACTTTGTCACTTTACTTTATCATTTAAATAATAATTTCTTCTTTGCAATCTCTTTGACTTCTTTGACCTCTTGGGGCTTCAATCCTACATATGAGGGTCCCCCAAATTTGTAAGTCCATAACTCTCAAACCATGATGAGTTATGTGGCATTCCATATACCATTGTAAATGGTATGACAAGCACTATCCATATAGGATATTTCCACTGACAAATTCATTGATATTCATCTCAGTATTTCACATTTAAGCATGGGTTCTCCAACCATACTTCTAGGGTAACTCAATTGTAAAGCATCTTCCCTTGAGGGATTTCACCATAAGGGGACCACTTTGGAGTTCATACATTTTTACACCTTATCAACCATGATAAGACAATAATGATTCATCTTTACATCAATCCAACAATGCATCATATACCAATGAAACCACATCGATCCATCTTCATCTATGCATCATGTATCAATGAAAAATCATTGATCCATATTCATCTATGCATAATATCAATGAAATCATATGACTATGATTCCACTTGAAATCTATCCATTCTCATCAAGGAAAATACATATTACATTTGACGTTAATCATCAATCTATCACTTGACATCAATCAATGACATTAATCTATCACTTGACATCAATCAATCAAACCTTTGGGATCAATCAATTCCTTGACATCAATCAATCAATCATCCTTTAGAATCAATGAAAACATGATTGAACATAGTCACAATGATTTGACTGAGATGACTATGGGTGTAAGCAATGTCTTGTCTATGTGTTGTCATCAATGATTGGTGTTGACATCAGTGTTGGTATTTCCATGAAGGGGGATATTGTTGAATCATGTTGTCATTGATGCCAAAGGATGATTGATTGATTGATGTCAAAGGATTTATGTCAAGGAATCGATTGATGCCAAAGGTTTTATTGATTGATGTCAAGTGATAGATTAATGTCATTGATTGGTGTCAACTGATTGATTGATGATTAACGTCAAATGTAATATGTATTGTCCTTGATGAGAATGGATATATGTCAAGTGGAATCATTGTCATATGATGTCATTGATATGATGCATAGATGAAGATGGATCAATGAGTTGTCATTGATACATGATTCATAGATGAAGATGGATCGATCTGGTTCCCTCGAGACTTTGAGTACTTTGTGTTCACTGCGTACATTCTGAAAGGAATTCGCATAGTCGGGAGTGAGTTAGGACAGATCCCATTGTTGAAGAACAATGACTTCAACTTAGGATACCAGAATAACTATGCCATGTTGGATCCTCACCGTTATCTCACGAATACAATCGGAAAGAAACATTGCCTCATCTTGCATCCATGGATTAAAGGGTTGGTGCAATCCACTGTGTTGAACTTGATGAAGATCCTGCATTTTGGTCGCCACCAGGACGTTAACGCTTGCATTAAACTCCTTCTGTCGTGATATCATGGTAGATATCTATGGCTCGACAAAAGGATAACTGTGGATCCAGCACTGATCCACCAGATCATAGGCTTAAGTATGAAGGGTCCTTACCCTCAGCAGTTTTATCCAAGGAAGGCTTCAGACCATCCTTTGGAACAACGCATCAAAGAAGCTTACAGAGAGGTAGAGAAAGGAAAGTGAGGTTACAAGGTAGCCTCTATACACGATGGCATAGTGCACCTTCCTTTCCAACTCCTAGTTGGCAAGCTCATGAGGAAGAACTGCCCCACACAGGTCACCGAATTCGTGGTGGACCTCGCAGGAAAGTGTGTAGAGGGCATGTAAATGAACTGGGAAAACTACCTTGTCAACGAGATAGATAAATATTGTCGCGAAGCCCGGGACTTGGGATATGAATTCCATTATAGTTGGTTGATCATTTTGATCGCATTTGTCGCTTGGAAAATTCCTGAAGGAGTCACTTTTCTAGGTATCGAACCTTCGGATCCATTAGCCACTTGGTTTTCCACCCTATAGTATACCAACAACATGACAAAGCAGTGGCAGTACAATGTCATGTTTAATGGATATTATCAATAGTTAAAGGTCGTCATCGAATCATTCTCGTGTATGACACCATGCACTCTGCACCAGTACTGACCCATAGAGAAGTTCTTCACTGATCCTCATCTCATCTACATCGTCGCGTGCAAAGATGAGCACCAGGAAGAATTATAGTCATACTACAAGCTAATGGATGAAGATATGGAGGAAATTACAAAGGAATGGCCAGAGGAATTTATTGTACTTGTCGTCGATGTAGAATTATCTGACATTGACACCATAGGAAGCCCGATAGTTACACACGTTGAACATGTCGGACAGTCCAGTGGGATGAAGAAGAAGAAAAGGAAGGATGAAGTCTAGGACATAGAAATTGATGAAGAGGACAATGCTTCTGGAGATAACGGTTCTGACTCACCAGGAGGAAGAGAATATGAAAAAGAAGGACATGGAGGAGGAGATGAGAGAAAAGAAGAACAAGGAGGAGGCAGAAATACCACCCCTCCACCTGAAGATCCTCCTGTTGGGACAATGACACTGCAAAAGAGGAAGGTTTCTCTGAAGAAACCTTCAGTAAGGAAGAAGACATGCACCAATAAGCCACAGTTGGAGGCCACTCTCATAGAGGATGACATTAGTCTGGTCCATGGAGCTATGGAGGATGCCTTTGAGGACATATTACATAGATATGGAGAGAAGCAGGAGGAGATATATGGAAGAATTGAGAGAGAATTGAAGGAAGTACAACAATTTGTTCACTTGGTCCGTGCAGTACCTACTGCGTCGTCTGCACCTTCCTCATCAAAGACTGCAAAATTGGGGGATGAACCAACCCAATTGAGAAGACTTGCAGATGAAATAGAGGCTCGGTTCCAGATAGATTAGGAAGAGAAGGAGAAGGATACAGAAGACTTGAAAAAGGAGAAAGACAAAGTCCTAATACAATTACGAGCAGTGCAGGACAGTGTAGTTTCCCATGAAAATGCAAAAGTAGAGCTTCAGGAGGAAAAATCCCAACTACAGAGGGAAAAAGTGAAGTTGCTCGCAGAGCAGGTCATGGTCAAAAAAGAGGTAAGTAAAGCATGTCTCTTTGTGTGAGGCTTATTATAGGAAGAGAAGGAGTTGGTCGAAGCTCAAGAAGTGAAGCTCATAGAGACCCTCCAGTAGCTTCAGGCTAAGATAACAAAATTGGAGGCCCAAACAGTATTGAGCACCCCGTAGGATGTGCGTGGCCAGAGGGAGGAGTCCGCCAAGAAAACAATAGTAATAATAAGATCCATCGCCTCATAATGTAAACAATTAAGTGATAGGAGCACCTACACATATTAACACCTCGTCGAGGATCCAGAACTAAGGAAGCTAGAAGCTCATTTATAGGAGGTGCAACAACAAGCATTTTCATTGCAGGCGCAGTTGAAGATACTCACCACAGTATAAATAATGAAGAGATCCCAGGAGCAGCATGCAGTACAACAACTGATCACTTCCTTTTAGGTTACGTTAATGGAAGTAACGCAGAAGCTACAACCTGTGCAGGATAAATATTGCAAGGTGTTCGAGGAGATTGATGGACAGGGCTCACAATTGGATCAAGTGGTTGCAACAGTAGGATAGCACCTGGAAGGGCCAGTTATAGAGAAGAACATCCAGGATCTCACTGAGCAGGAGGCTCTGGTGAGGCAACAAGTTGAGGTAGCTCGAGTTAAGCTCAAGTCTTTCAAAGTAGCGTTGTCAGGACCTGAGTGACTCGAGACGAGTCACGGGTGAGTGTTGGGTTCCTGTTGGCCCTCGATCAAGTTTTGGGGAAACTTTGGTCAGTTTTGGCCCACTTTTGGACTTTGACATGTTGGTTGAAGAAGGAGCGCCCCGGTGGAGCTGATATCATTGATATCATCGATTTTGAGGGTTATGTGGACCCAATAAAGGTTTCTCTAGGGTTTTTGTAATGGGTTTATGGGATGTTGGCCCATGGGTTTTCCCCATGCTTAGGCCTTATTGTAAGGGTTGGTAAAGTATAAATAAAGAGAAATGTATTGTAGAAGAGATCACTAATGATTTTTGCAAAGGGATGTATGTGGTCAAGACTTAGTACTCGACTGTGATTTTGTAGAAGGTTCTTAGTGCTTGTAATGCTCAGCGCACAGATCTAGTACTTAGTGTAAAGAAGGAGGATCTGGTGCATAGTGCACATATCTCGTGTCTTGTGTGGAGTTCGACTCTGTGGATTGGTGCACAGATATGACTGGATGTAATATTTGTTGAATAATAAAGAGGTGAAGTGGTTGGTGCATGTAGCCCCACACTGGGGTGAACCACGTATATCTAGTGTCTCATGGTTTTCTTTTGTGATGGGTTATTTCTGTTATGACTCTGCTTAGTGATTTGATTATGATTTATAATAGATATATATTTTGTTGCTTAAGTGCTTTACTTGTGTTAAGGGTAAATGAATGCTAGATATAACTTATAATGCTAAGTGTTGAGTACTCAGGGTATATTGTCATATTTTGTTACTGCGTCGATTTGTCTTTATGTTCTTAGAAGTTAAAAGGGTTAGTAAACTAATGCATGTCACTTCCTAAGTGTTAACTGAATATCTTGTGAAGTGTTATTATCACATATATGTGTCCCAACCTCGTTATAGACACCTGCATCTTGTAACCCCCCTGCTTCTACCTCGGGTGAGACTTCATCTACTTCACAGGTGTTTCCAAAAGGTCCGGTAGTCGAGGTTTTATTGGTGCATTGTTAAGAATTCAACCCTGGGTCTGACCCTGTGCCAGCAAAGACCTACGATCATGTTTGGCCCTCACATTGAAAACAATAAGGATTTTGTTGCTCCATTCTATACTACACTGACTGTTCATGACCATTTACTCTACAATTGCATGTTAGATTTTGGGGCCTCTCATAATTTAATGCCTAAAATTATCATGGAAAAGATGGGCCTCAAGATTACTAGAAATTATCAAGACTTGTACTCGTTTGATTCTAGAAAGTCTAAGTGTCTAGGCATGATTAAATATTTGGTAGTAAATCTTGATCAGATCCCTGTGAAAAGTATCCTTATGGATGTGGTCCTTGATGAAGTCCCTGCCAAGTATAGAATGCTCATATCTAGTTCTTGGGGTGCCAAATTAAGAGGATCAGTTCAGCTGGACATGACTTACTCTACGATCCCAAGTTTTGGTGGGAAATTCACACAATTGTACAAAGAAACTAGACTAGCGTATACTATAAGTGACGCTAAAAACCCAAATAATTACCCAGTCTATGTTTCTAATCAGGACTTAGGAAATTGTATATTATCTATAGATGACAATTTTGAAGAATGTACAGAAGAAGAAAATAAAAAAAACAAAAAAAAACAAAGAAAAATGTAAATGTTAGAGAAGGAATGTGGAAAATGTTCTTCGATGGTGCCTCATCCTGTGAAGGAGCAGGAGCTGGAGTTTTATTTGTGGCACCAGGTGATGATTATGTTATTCCCTTATATTATAGATTACAATGGGATATCTATTATACGAATAATGTATGCGAATATGAAGCTCTGGTTTTAGAATTAGAAGTTGCAAGGAAGTTAAAAATTGAACATCTAATAGCTTATGGTGATGCAGAGATTATTGTAAAACAAGTGAAACAACAGTATCAAGCTAAGCATCCAAGGTTGATATCATATAGGAATTGCGCTTGGGATATTATAGAAAACTTCTTCTCATATTTTAATATTCACTCTATTCCCAGGATGGAGAATCAACAAGTTGATTCCTTGTCCAAAGTTGTTGCGACCTTCATACCCTTTACTGTCTTGAAATTAAAGTATCACATCAAGATGAGGCATAGACGTTCTATCCCAAACAATGTTCAACACTGGAAAGTGTTCGAAGACGATGAAAAAATCAAATAGTTTTTGGATATGGTTGATGAGTTTTATGAAACTCACATAGATCAATAAAACCAAAATGATCAGGCTTGGGTTATGCAAGAAGGAGAGAACCCAGAAAAATTCCAAGATGAGATTGCAAACCACTGCATGCTCGTTCTTAAGAACAATTAGATTCCCAGAGGCCTGATCCCCTTAGAAAGGTTGTTTGACTAGGATGACATACCTTTGAATTCTACCTTATGTCCCCAATCAGAAGAAGTTGAAGACTGTAATATAGGAACTAACGAAGATCCCAAAATGGTCAAGATATCAAAATACCTTTCGTCCCAAATGAAGAGTAAGTATGTTGAGCTACTTAAGAAGTACGAAGATGTTTTTCCTAGTCTTATGATGATCTGAAAACTTACGATAGCTTTGTTATTGAACATAATATTCCTCTAAAACAAGGTATTAAACCTTTCAGACAGAAACTCAGACAGATAAACCCTATTCTCCTGCCAATGATAGAAAGGGAGGTCGAGAAACTTCTCGATGCAAAAATTATTGTTCCACTTAGGTATTCTGAATGGGTAGTGTTGTGGTGGGAAATCCCCCTATGGACTAGCATTTAGGGTTATATCATGCATGCATATGAGACCAAAAGAATCCTACTTTTTACTGTCGTCCTAGACCTAATCCACATTTCTTTTAAGCAAATACATGGTTAAATGAACATACCTTGTTCTGGACATTCGATGTTGATCCTTCTTCATGCTTGATTGCTTGTTATCAGCTATACTCCCAAGACTGACCTGCATACAAAACAAGCAACAAACTCTACATGCATTTTTTCTACTGATTAATCGGTTAGATATTCAAACACATATTCACTAAACTATGAAGAACTCATATAGTGGGACAGGAAAAGCATTTCTTTATTATTAACTTTAATGAATCAACTTACAATGTCGAGACCGGCCACCGCTCCACGAACTTGATCCCGGGCTCCTCTTCAAATGTCATCCAACTTCTTTTCTCTGTATCTCTCTTTGCACAAGGATGGATAAAGGGTTGGGACAATGGGAATGTGCAATTGGGTAGAGTTTCTTTACTATTATTCTCCTCTTCCAAATGGGACCCCTAACCCTTCTTTTATAGGCTAGAAGAAGCTAGGTATTTGGGTGAACCCTCAGCCATGCAAGGTCGGAAGGTTCAGTTAACTCACCCAAAGCTGTGTGTTTCGTCGACAACTTTCCTTTTTTTGTGCTTTTGTAGGTACACGCAGACTATTTTGGGTCAGCAAGTGTGTACATGCATGCAATAATAGAGCAGGGCATGTGGGCCTTTATAAAAAGTGTTTTTAAGAAGAGTTGTTCAGCAGTGTTTTGCCAAAGAAGGAATCTGAGATAGCTTGATGCCAGGCAAGCTTGTCTGGTGAAAATTATGGTTATAATAGATGCCCCCTAATGTGTGAGGTTAGAAGAGCATCTGATGGCCGAAATACATTACCAATCTTTACTGATGTGTCAAACAAGTGAGCCCAGGAACCAGAAATTGGGAGGTGTCATCTGCAAAAATAACAATTGTCTCACCGATGCGAGCATACCCATGCTTGGGATAGAATAAACGCATGGCTACAAATCAAATACACTGTAGATCCATGTCATATAACTTATATAAAGTGTAGCCATGAACAATACATAGCAGAGCTACATCTCGAAATCAAAAAGATATACATGTAGAGTATCCATCTTCTCAGAAGATGATAAGGCCTGATGGCTGGAGATGAGGTCTTCAGAGCTCGAGAAACAACTTCAAAATCTTCAAAATCTTCAAAATCTAATGGTTGGAGATGAGTGTATGACTTCACTACCCAGAGGTCTTCGATGGCTTATCGGTCATGGACTAGAGAATCTTGGTGATCAAATTGAAGGCTTCATTGATTTCGAACAAGGACTTGATTGGACGTTCAAGATGGTTGGGTATGAGGGCAAGAGACAAACTACAGAGGGGCCGACTTAGGCTTGGTAAAAGCTTCCCTTGGACAACAACACGACAAATGATGAGACTCAGGCAGCATGGCATTAATCATAATTTTACGAGGTAGGAGGCAACACAAACTCTCCATATGTTTGGAAGAATAACCAAACGGAGGAGGACACAACTCTATGTAGCAAGAACAACTTCCTAAGGTCGTACTAAATCCCATAGTCTGGCGGAAAAATAGACATATGTGATTTATCCAAGGGTGACTTATTGTGATGCAAATAAAGAAAATACTTTTCCCTTCCTCTTTTTGGGGTATATTTGATTTTTTTTTTGTCTTTTTCAATGATTTTGGAAAAAAGAATAAGAGAATGTTACGTTACAAAGGAGGATCGAGTGTCGCAAACATACTAGTTCCAAGTGCACGGAACACAGGGATGTTCAGGGAAAAAGGACATATGCAAGAAAAGGACACTTGGGGAAAATCCTCTAGGGGCCAAAGGTGTCAAGACACAGAGGCAAAGTGCTATAGGGCTTGCATATGAGGCATGCTTCAGATGGTTCAGTTGAGAGAAACATGGAGCTGGCATTAGGCCAAAGATGCGGTTATGCAAATGTGATTAATAAAACACACAATGGTAACGTCCTTCGATGTAAGTTTAACAAGCCCAGAGAAGGTAGGCTCGGTGGTTTTTCATATTTAGAGAGTATGAAAAAATGTAAAAGGAGACTCCATTGGGGTACCTTTTTTGAAGATAGTCTAGTCGGTTCAAAAAAGGGGTAAACTAGCACCGACAAGACATCTATTCAAACCATTTTAACAAGTGTGAGAAAAACAAGATCACTCGGCCATTTTTTCATTTTTAAGGAGTCTGAAAAAAGCTTAACTATGGACTCTGTCAGGAATGTTCTTCTGAACCAGTTTAACGAGTGTGAGAGAATAAGGTCACTCGATGATCTTTTCAATTTTAGGGAGTCTGAAAAGAGCTTAACTATGGACTCCGTGGGGGTTCCTTTTTCGTAAATTTAGTCCCTTAGGCCCGAAAAAGGGTTAAAATGATACTTGAGAGTACTCTTCTAGAGAACTGAAGTTCCATAGAGTATACCTTTGTTCGTATAGTTGACCGTTTGGACCGCAAAAGGGGTAAACTACCACTGAACAGACGTGACTTCAAATTTCAGTTTAACGAGTGTGAAAGGCCACAAGATCACTCAGAAATATTTTCATGTTTAGAGGGTCTGAAAAGGGCTTAAAAGAAGACCCGTTATATCTTTTTGGGAGTCATGAGGGTGAGGTCAAGATTGAAAAGGAATCATGCAAATGAGGCTCAAACTCGTAATCAATAAAAATAACAAGGACTCCCGAGCCTACAGTGATTAGAGATATCATGGATACCATAATGCAAATAGGATCTACCTAGGACATCCATGTTCCAGTAAGCTCTACCACCAAGGCGCAACACTTCTAAAGAAACTATGATGGTTGTGTGTCCCAACCTGATGGGATCGATCCTATGGCAAAGGAAAAAGACAACGAGATACAAAAGTCAGGGTAGAAACCTAACCTACATGCTCAAGTTGATCTTCAGAAAAAAAAAATCACGGACCGTCGAAAATTACCCAAAAATCCAAAACATTGTCATGATACCTGATCATATCCCTCCCATGCAACTCCTAAATCACTCTAAATGATTTTTGGTTTAAAGAAAATGATAAGGGAGGCCAAAAAAGTGACAAAAAGAGGCCAAAAATTCTACGAATAGAAGCTGACAGCTCATTATCACCATTGTTGATTTGGAAATTGACTCTGGAGCCAAAAAAAAACCTTTGTCAAAAGTGGTGATTCCGAGAGCTACAGTGGACGAAACAAACTTCTATCTGGACCAAGTACAAACTCTCTTATCTTTCATTTTAGGTCTTTCTTTTTTCTTTAGGTTTCATTTTTGGGGGGGGCGTCGACCTTCAAAAGGTCGGCCCTAGGTCCATGCGGGCTATCTCAGGACATGCCGCATGTACATTTGAGTAGAGTAAACCCTGCATGCGTGTACATGCGACTATCAGTATTACAGCCCACGTGGACCCCCTTTTTGAATGAAAAAAGCTTAAAAATCAAGGGTTAACCCTCCTGAACCTTGGTGTTTTGCAGGATGTATGTCCACTGGAGAGAAAGAGAGCATGAAGAGGTTAGTGAGTTGGATGGGGAAGACCCCAATGCTATGGCTACCTTGATGCAATGTGGGTTACTCAAGTTCTTCTTATGTCCTTTTATGCGGGCACAACCTAGGCTACTAAATGCCTTGGTTGAATACTGGCATCCGGATGCAGAGGCATTCATGTTAGAGGGGAAGTCACTAGTGCTCACGACTGAGGACATTTATTTTTTGACTGGCCTCTCCTGGAGAGGGGAACCAGTCAACTTCCAGACTTTTCCTTTGGGGCCACATAACAGAACAGAATTGATAGGTCTTTACTATGCGGCTGACATAGACCGCTCAAGCTCCCAGGTGCCCATAAGCAAGATTACTAACTTATCACTACAAGCGATAGTGTTTCTTATTGGGTGAATCATTGGTTCTGCGGCCTTGAATCAGGCATCCCCAGCACAGATGAACTGTGTAGTCCAGTGCTTAAATGCACAAATGTTTGATTGGAGCACCACATTGTTAGAGTGTATGAAGAGGCARTTGACAGATTGTTGATTGCAGACACAGAGGAACTTCGGGTTCGGGACCATTTTGTGCTCGTTCTTCTTTGAGAGAGTTCCAAGMTTTAGTCCTCGAGTAGTGGTACAAGGACATCARGCCTCTCTTCCTGTTATGTGTAKATGGGCAGTATTGCTACCACGACAGGGTGSTGGAAGGACTAATGAGTCCTTCGATGATGATTTATTTGCCTGGATATCGCGACAAATCCTAGTTATCGAGGATTACCCTTATGCAGGGATTGATTTTTYGAGGGATCMTGAGATACCAATATCTCCTGGTGAGGAGCGAGGAGAGATGGGTAAGTYTCCATCATTGTCTTTTTTTTTTTTTGTTAAACATATGTAATTTTTATGTTGTTTTTGTTATATATATCATTTTTTTGTTATACCAGAGTATTTGACGGATATGTGTTYGTTGTGTGTAGATGTGGGACCAGTGCGACCYGCTGACTATGAGAGGAGCAGGTGTCATGCTCGACCAGGGGCTGCAMCTRCCGCCACAGGGGGAMCAGTAGTAGCAGGAGATCTTCCAGCCAGGGAGGTGAGAGGGTATTGAGACGAGTCAAGTGGAACTTTACTGAGCTCACTCGCAYGGTCCCTATGGAAAAKATTGAGGACCTRCCACCATCTATGCAGCCTCATGTAGTGGGGGTACCACGGATGTGGGTCCAGTTGTTTYSGCGTTTAGCCAACRCTATGGATCAATATAACAGGGGCCACAGGCCCTGACCTTAGTTAGACATTTTATATGCCATGAGTACTACTTGTATATATTGTTTGAGGGCATAAGCCCCGTGACTCATTATTGGTCATATTTTTGAGGCRCTTGCATCCAGYTGTGTACTCTGGTTACTTTATGATATTATATATGGATTTTTATGTCTTTTGTGTCTTATGGATCATGTGTGCAAAAAATGTATTTACATGTTTATGTGAATGTTCTTTCATATGTGTGCAATATGCCAATCTAAAATTTGATTAGCTAGAGTATCTGTAACTTGGTTTAATCTCCTAGGAACATGAAAATATGTAATATAATCAAAGTTTCGTTCTAAGAGACGTACCCTAAGGAATCGTCGTTGTAAAGTCGGATCATGAACCCGGTATACTCTATTTAACTGAGACACAACTAGTTGAGCATTGAGATAGACCCGGAGATGAGAGATACCAAATGACAAAGCGTCATGAAGCAAMTCAATAACTRCACTATACTCGGCGACATTGTTTGTGGTGTCACCTAAGMATATACCTCCGGAAGATAATAAATGGCCTTGAAGTGTAAAKATTACCCAAGYTGTGGAGGCAAGCCTCCGAGTGTGYCGGCTAGCATAGTCTGCATACCCAATGAACACCTTGGAATCACTTGACATCTGCCACAGTGATGAAAGATAACATCAAYGACACGTCCATAGCACTAAAARACACTAGAAAGTATTGGTACAAAGACTATACATATGTTACAAAAAGTTACCCACGGTGACCTGCCTATGAGTAATACTTCTTKAGGTAGAGCCCATTTATAGGCTCCGCCWAAGCATTCCCTTCAAAGTCAACTAGATGATAAGCGCCCTTTTTTAAAACCTCTTTTATGATGAAAGGTCYGAACCACATGGGTTTGAATTTTCCTGCCCCCAGGGGGTCCTTATCTTGGTCATAGACCAGGACAAGGTCACCCTCAGAGAAAATATGAGGATGAACAGACCTATCATACTGACACTTGAATTTATGTTTGTGAGCCTCGTTGGCCAGGGCTGCATCATGATGCTACTCATTGAGCTGCTTAAGGTATACTAACCGTTCTTCAAGTGGAGAAGTGTCTGGCAATAATTGTATTGCAACTTTAGGGATGGGATCTGACATTCGATAGGCAAGACTGCTTCCAACCTGTATATGAGTTGAAAAGGTGAGAAACCAGTTGCAGTCTTAAAAAATGTTCGGTAGGCCCATAATGTCGAGTATAACATCAAATGCCAATTTGACTTGGCTGAGTTGATTGTTCGTTGTAGGATGGTCTTAAGAGAATAGTTTACAGCTTCCACCTGACCATTTTCTTGGGGGTAGTAGGGTGATGAATGTTCTTGCCGTAACCCAAGATTTGATGTTAACTCGATCATCATCTGGTTCTAAAAGTAACTGCCATGGTCAATGACAATCTCCCTTGGGATGTTGAACCTTGCTATTATCTTATTGGATAAAAAGAGAGGTGTAGTCTCTCCATCATCTTTAAACGTTGGCATAGCTTCAACCCACTTTGTGAAGTAGTCTATAGCTACGATGATATAGCGGTGCCCCCTTGCTGAAGGAGGGTTGCATGTAGTGTAAGCAATCCCCCACTTGGTGAAGGGACCAACTATGATGAAAGGAAACATGGGAGCGGGATGTGCCCTCATCTTCCGAGAGAATATTTGGCACGGGTGGCACTTCTTGGCCGATTCGATACAATATTTGATAAGTGTCGGCCAGAAGTAACCTACTCGTAGAATCTTTTGGGATGTTGCCAACCCAAGCAAATGACTGCCACAGGCTCCGGTATGGAGATCGTTAAGCATGATAACTGCTTCTTTGTGAGTGAGACATCGACGCAGGATGCAGTCTACACCTCTCTGATACAATGTATCATCGAGTATAAGATAATTCTTAGCCTGATGGCGTATGCGTTGACGTTCATCATGAGAAGTATAGGTGGGGCACTTCAAATTCTTGAGATAGATAATTATATATCCATACCAAGGATCCGAAGAGGTGATCAAAAACATATCTCCTCTGATAGGCAATTCTTCAGGCACAAGATCACCTGACTCAACCGAAAGTTTTGAAATAAGTTCTGCGAAGACCAGTAACTTTTTGGATTTTTCTGAAAGGAAATCTAAGTTAAATTCCTGGAGGACGACTATCCATCTACTGATCTTTCCGCCTATTACCCATCGTGTCAACATGTACTGAAATGAATTCATAACAACAATGGTGGTGGTCTTGTGAAACAGAACATAATGACAGAACCGTTGAATAGCATGGACTGCTGCCAACACAGGTTTTTTTATATGAGAATAATTGAGTTCTGGTCCTACGAGACCTCAGCTCAAGTAATAGATGACATATTCTAAGAACAAGACATCTTCCTGAACTAAGACCATGCCAATGGTTGACTCTGCTACAGCCAGATATAATAAGAAATCCTTGTTATAGTTAGATGGTCAGAGCAGAGGGGCAGTTGTGAGTGCATGTTTCAATGTGGCGAAAGAGCATTGAGCGGCATCATCCCAATAAAAAGGAACATATTTCTTAAGTAAGCGCATAAATACCTTGGTGATATTGGCATAATTAGCGATGAAGTGTCTTAAAAAATTTGCCTTGCCCAGTAGAATCTGAAGTTGAAGGATTGTGCATGGGGGGGGGGGAAACTAAATTATTGCCTCAACCTTGAGAGGATCGACCATGATCCCTGTTGTTGACACTATGAAACCTAACAAATGTCATGATGTTACGCAAAAGTTGCACTTGTTTGGATTCAAGCGAATCTGAAAGTAGTGACAACGCTCAAAGATAAGTCATAGGTGTGTGGGATGATCCGTTCTCTTGCGAGATCGAGATGCTAAATCATCTAAATAGGCCTCGACTATATGCTTAAGGTCATGGAAAGAAAAACACATGGCCCGCTGAAAGGTGGCTCCAACATTTTTGAGACCAAAATTCATCTTACGATACACGAATGTACCCCATGGGAAAATGAATGTTGTTTTGTGATGGTCTTCGGGTTTGATTTGTATATGGTTATATCCCAAAAAACCATCCATGAAAGAGAAGGCCTCGCAACCCTCACATTCATCAATTATCTGGTCGATAAATGGTGTGGGAAAATTATCTTTGGGACAGGCCTTGTTCAAATCACGGAAGTTTGTACATACACGAATTGTGCCTTGTTTTTTATTGACCGACACGGGGTTTGACACCCATTGGGTCAAATGGATAGGATAGATAAAACTGGATTTTAGCAGTTTCTCAACCTCAACCTTAATGGCTGCTACTTTCTTAGGGTTAACTGGATGAAGCTTCTGTCAGACAAGCTTGGCATCTGGATAAGTTGTGATTTCATGTTCAACTATTTTTGGATCGATGCTTGGAATTTCCTCGTAAGACCAGGAAAAAACGTCGCATAATTATTTAAAAAGATCTGTGTAGATTTGAATCTCTCCAGGGGATCAATCAGCTCCGACGAAAACATTATCCACGATGCCAGGGTTTTGGGAGATATTGATCGGTAAGGTTTCAATGATAGTTTCCATATTACCCTCAGCATAAACCTCATGTGTAGCTAAGGGATTAATAGGAGAAGACCTATCTCCCATCATAGTCAAGATGAATTCTCCAGCTTCGATTCTGCTTAAATCTAGGAGGAAGTATGATCTGTGATGAAGATCTTCCCAGGGTTTGTCCGGACTAGTCATTGATTCAATTACAGCTTCATCAGAGGGCAAGACTAAGTCTAATGAATCAGTGTTAGCGATAGAACCCTGATCCCAAATAGGCTCTAGAAGTGGATCAAACTCTTGTGCAGGAGTTGGATCTGTATTGGTTGAATTTTGTTAGACCGGGAAGGAAGTATCCACGGATAATTGAAGTAAGTCGTGCGGAACGACGAAACTTGAAAAATCTCAACCTTATGGTGACTAGATATAAACTTGATATCGCCTTGCAGGGGTGGGTAATCGAAGGTACCCATCAAATATGGGTACAAACCAACCCCTATGTTGAACACGCCTGGTTGAGGATTATCAATCATCAGGACTGTGGATGTCCCCAATGAAGGGTTAGGTCTGGAGAAAGACAATTGATCGATGGTCACTATCCGGCCCTTGTGTGGAAACAACAGGTCCCAGAAAACTATAGCAACCACAGCTTGCATGACATAAGTCCAACTCCTCTCTAACAAGAGGTTATAGTTGAGGGGTGCGTCGACTACTTCTACCTCAACACACATGGTCTTCCCTCCTAACTGCATGGGGAAAGAGGGAATGATACCATGTGGTCAGAACGAACGACCATTGAAAGCAGTGAGGAGAGTAGGTGATGGAGACAAAATGGGCTAGCCAATGGGCTTCCAACATGCCAGTGACATAACGCATGTCGAGGCTCCCTCATCAACCACCGTGCGGAAGATATTCCAAGTAAAAGTTTTCCTGGGATAAGCCGCTACTATCTGAAACGCTATGTGGTAAGGCAGACGAGGTTTTAAGTCGGTTGTATATAGCATGATTGTTCCCGAATTACAAGTCTCAGTAGATCCTAAAGTGGTTAACAAGGATTTCCTCTGGGAAGGGCAGCTTTGGAGGACCTCCAAAGCGGACATCGCACAAGGGGTTTGTGATAAATCTTCCACCACATAATAGTTTTGGGTGGCCCTTGTGTTTGGGTTGCGAGAAGATTTTTTGAATGCGACTTTGGGGATGCGTGTCATTGTTTCACCCAACATCTTCTCAATATGTAGAGGAAGAGATGGGAGTTCGACTTCTTTTCCCTTCTCAGAAGTGCTTGGTTTACTATAGTCATGCGCTCTAGTTGATATAAAAGCATCACCCTTCACCATATATACATTTGCAGATGCGGGGTTGTTCGAAGATGGAGAGGGTCCTTGGCTTCCCCCTTCCATGCTTACAGAGGCTTGGGTTAGATTTTGCCCATGTTGAAATGGATTGGTTAACACAACAGGTTGTTGCTGCGTCACAAACTTTTGGGCTTCTTCAAGTTGAGGACATAGATGGGTTAGGTGGTCTTCCACGCACAAGTTGCATGGATGCCTCGCCTTTTGTTTCTCAGTGTTGTCCCCACCAACATTATCGGTAGGTTTTTTATCCCCCTTACCCTTCTTTTGTTGTTTTTTCTTTCCTTCAGGCTGTTGGGTAGCCTTTGAATTAGTCAATTTCACTATGTGTACATCCGATGTTTTGGTAGGGGGAGCAACCAAAGTAGTAGTTTGGCTGGCCACTGTGTGTTGTATAGACAACTGCTGCAACTGCTTCGTCAATTTCTTAGCGGGCTTTTTTTGTGCTGAACCAACAATACCATTGGCATGTGGTCCAGCTCTCTGTCTGGTTTTATCAAGTATTGAGCATGTCACATCTGGAAATATCTCGTATAATAAACTATACTGAGAATAGATTAGCTCAAGTTGTTGAGCTCTCATGATGGTGTCTTCTTCAAAAAATACTCCTGACGTCGCGACATCTTTGGATAACTATGGGACCAAAGACTTAAGGAACCACTCGAGTAGGAATGCTGGTGGGACTGGTACCTTAATTAAACTCTTTCAGCGTCTCCATTTGCGGATGTAATTAGAGATATGGTCTGCTTTTGTTTGTGAGAAATTGGCCAGCAATTTGGTGCCAGCGTCATATCTCACAAGTAATTGGAAATGGTTTAGGAAAGCCATCTCCAGTTCACCAAAGGAAGAGTATCTTGAGCGATCGAGCTCAATGTACCATTTCATCGCACTCCCAATGAGAGTACGTTGAAATAATCGCAACTGTACGGAGTCGTCTTTCAACGAGTTAGATTAGCACCATAGATGGAAGGTAGTCACATGATCTCCTGGATCTTCGTTAGGCTTGGCTTCGAACTTCAGGATGTCCAAAGGAAACTTCGTCAGCATAGGAGGCCAATGCAGATCTTGACAGATAGGGTCATTTAACAACCTTGTCAAGTCTAGCAAATGCAAGGTTGCCAGGAAGGGTAGTTTGGGTTGTTGGTGATAACCTGGGAAAAAGGGGCCTAGTGTTTGACTGGTACCAAGTTGCCAGAAAAAGTTCGGTTGCTGGCCTGGGTTCTGGTAAAAACCATGGCCATGGCCAGCGTATGGATTTTGCATGTGAGGAGACATCATCGACTAATTTCCAAAATAGGACATATATGGTTGGGTATGCATTACATTCGAAGGACTTTGGGAAGGGTTGCCCCATGGCGGTCCCATGGGAATAGGCATAGTACCTTGTCTGGGGTTCCATTGATTGTGAAAAGAATTACCCCAGATCGACATTCCTAATGAGGGAACGGATCCCTACCAATAATTCCAAGGCCCTGATGTGGAAGAAGTTCCTGGATGTGCCCCCTGTGTAAGAATAGTACCCTGCATAGGAATAGGTTGTCCGAAACCGGGATTTCCCCCAGTTGGGAAAGAAGTGGATGAGAAGGCATTGTTACCAAACACACCAAACAAAGAAAATGGTGTTGAACCTATCGGTATATTATGTGAAGGTGGTCCTTGACTCCCTACTCCAAGTAAACTATGGTGTGCAGGTGGCCCAGTGGATTGTTGATACGTGCCACCAAGCGAAGCGGATGAAGGAGGTATATGACCTCCCCCATAAGGGAAAGTGTTAAAAGGAGTAGGAGTGCTCCCCATGTGGCCTTGCAGAGGAGTTTTAGAGCTCCCTACCCCCAGACCTGAAGTTTGTGAAGTGGATTAGGAAAGTATAGGACTTGTAACTGAACTAGGCATCTCGTATGAGAATGGAGGGACTGTCGCACTTGGTGGAAAAGGGGTTGTGGCCGCCGCCATAGATGAGATAGGACCACTATGCGAGGTAGAGGTAGTCGAGACCATGGTGACTCGGACCAATGAAAGTGGGTTAGGAGGTGGAAACTCTCCTGTGGTGACAACCGTAGTGGGAATTGAAGAATTCCCAGAAGGAGTAACAACATTTGTTTCCATTGATGCGTGCAACACTTTCTGACACTCGTAAGGATGAACCGGTATGATGGTGGGTGCCGAAATATCAGTGGTGGAGGTTTCAACTAGACCAAAATCTTTCGCTCCAAGGTCTAAAATGATCGATTCCTTCGGATGTTGGTCGGGCACAATTTCTTGTGACCCGGTCACTTCAAAAGACCCTTGTTGGTCTAGCTTTCGCCTTAGTGGTGGCGGGGGTGGCTCCAGTGTAACCGGTGGCAGGCCAAGAAGCCTTTGTGACCGGCAGAGCTACTGATCCTCCACTGTGTGAGAAGATCAAAGACACTCTAGGGAATTCTAGTCATTCAAAAACAACGCACACTAAAAAATTCCCTATAAGATAAGACAGGAAAACACTAAATTAATTGGAAGAACAGTTACAACAACCAACACTAGAGAAACTTACCGGTGCAAGTGAAACTCGAACATGGAAGAACCCTCCAGGTATACTCTACAAAGAATGGCCTGATGTCTGTCCTAGGTACCATGGTATACCCCTGCAGTCACCTGTGTATGTCCCTAAAAAAGATAGGCAACTAGGTTTCCAGCGTGCGAACAGTCACTAGGCGGGTACGGTCGAAAGTCGGGTAGACCACAATGAGCAGGGTATCGAGCCCGAAACATATCAAGGGTATCAAGAGCAAGTGGTTTGGAAGACAACTGAGGACCTCAAACAAATTCAAGACCCACGAAGCTCCGTGTCAAATGCAAACGACAGAATCCCAAGACAAGCCCTCTATATGTGTTCTCCACTATGATTGGTCCATCTTTGGAGGGGTTATCTCTGCTACCTTTCCGCACGTGACCTCGTGTTTATCCCTTGTGTTAGAGGGGGGTCCTAGACAACTTTCATGATACTAGACTTGGACACTCCCTAACTCAAACTCCAATGTTTGATTTTAATGGCCTTGAAGAGTTTCCTCTCCAACCTAATTCAAGGCCCTAATCCTGAACTAATTGGTTGACCCTACAAACATAAAAGTCTAATGAATTTCAGATTTAGTGTTAATTTTATGGATTGTCTTATGTCAAAGGTTATGAAAGTGAAACTAGTGATGTTTGAAAGACGAAAGTAAAAATGAACAGAAAGCTGGAAACAAAAACCTTCACTTAACGCAAATTTTCAACAACTTTTCAAATTTTAAAAAAATTTCTAAGATCTTTTGAACAACAAACTCAAAGAAAGATTTCACTTGACTATGAGCTACTTACGATCTAAGTAAACTATCAAGAACTTATGAAAGAAAAGACTTTTCCCTAGTGACTAATGCAAAACAACACTTTTCAACCAAACAAAGAAATGAAAGTTTTTTCTTTTTTTTTATTTGAATGCTCACAAAGAGAAAAAGGAAAAATATCAACAAGTCAAAAACCAAGAAAACATTCTGGCCTAATCGCAAATCGCAAAGAATCACTTGAATAAATGACACACTAGCAACTTAAAAAAGGACTCTCGAACTTGTCTAAAAACCCTAAAGAAAATTTTGATGAAAACTTTTAAATGAAAAAAAAAGAAAGCTATGGTTGAGATCAACCCTAAGCTACTGACTGCTAGGATAGAGATTCAAAAAACCTGAGAGGTATAACTCTTGTCAAGGGAAAGGATGACTGCCTCACCCTCAACAAAAACTATCCTTCACAAGCACACTATTGACAATTCAACAGCAAGTGTGTGCACACGAGATTTGTTGAGACAGAGGGCATGTACATGTGTAATGGCCTTATACAGGCCACATGTATCTCAAAAAATCTGAAACAAAAAAAAATAGACAATCCAAACCAAGAAGAGACCATTGATACTGAGAACCAAGATCTCTTGAAGGCTTAGACACTTTCTTTAACAGAAAAAAGAAAACAATGTAAGGAAAAATTCATAGAATAAACCAGTCTGAGGTGAACCCTAAGTTGTAGACTGCAAACAACAAAGACTATAAAGAGTTCCAGAAAACCCCTGAGAATGATTGATTCTGACAGGGAAGAGTATGACTACCTCAAAAAATTTCTAGAATCATACACGCTACTGTTACTTCTTCATCTAGCGTTTACACGAAGGCTGTAAGAAAGTAGGGTGTGGGTACATGCGTGCAGACCTTATGCAGGCCATGTGTACCTCTGTGGGTCTCGAAAAAAATACAGTCAAGCAAAGAAACAGAGATAGCTAGTATGGAAGACCAGAATCTCTGTTAGCTCAGACTTTGTAGAAACTTCAAAAACAGGAAAG
Source organism: Picea engelmannii (assembly GCA_009831015.1). Classification (NCBI taxonomy): domain Eukaryota; kingdom Viridiplantae; phylum Streptophyta; class Pinopsida; order Pinales; family Pinaceae; genus Picea; species Picea engelmannii. The sequence continues at coordinate 1,540,156 of ML783653.1, forward strand.
AAAACTAGTCTTTAAAAATACCCAAAAATATTCCTAGGAACCCTAGAGACTTCCCCAGTATGGTCGCCAATTATGTTGTGGTGGGAAGTCCTCCTACGGACTAGCATTTAGGGTTATATCATGCATGCAGATGAGACCGAAAGAATCCTACTTTTTACCATCGTCCCAAACCTAATCCCCATTTCTTTTAAGCAAATACATGGTTAAACAAACATACCTTGTTCCGGACGTTCGATGTCAATCCTTCTTCACTCTTGATCGCTTGTTAGCATTTATCCTCCCAAGACTGACCTGCGTACAAAACAAGCAACAAACGCTACATGCATTTGTTCTATAGATTAATGGGTTAGAGATTCAAACATATATTCACTAAACTATGAAGAACTCATATAGTGGGACGAGAAAAGCATTTATTTATTATTAACTTTAATGACTCAACTTACAATGTCGAAACCGACCACCGCTCCATGAACCTGATCATGGGCTCCTCTTCAAATGTCATCCAACTTCTTTTCTTTGTATCTCTCTTTTCACAAGGATGGCTAAAGGGTTGGGACAATGGGAATGTGCAATTGGGTAGAGTTTCTTTACTATTATTCTCCTCTTCTAAATGGGACCCCTAACCCTTATTTTATAGGCTATAAGAAGCTAGGTATTTGGGCGAACCCTCGGCCATGCATGGTCGGAAGGTTCAGTTAAATCACCCAAAGCTGTGTGTTTCGTCGGCAAGTTTCCTTTTTTTGTGCTTTTGTAGGTACACGTAGGTTGTTTTGGGTCAGCGAGCGTGTACACATGTGAAATAATAGAGCAGGGCATGTGGGCCTTTATAAAAAGTGATTTTAAGAAGAGTTGTTTAGCAGTGTTTTGGAAAAGAAGGAATCTGAGATGGCTTGATGCTAGGTAAGCTTGTCCAGTGCAAATTAGGGTTATAACAGGTAGCGAATTTAGTGCCCGTCAGAAAGAAAAATGGTGAAATAATACTCGATGTAGATTTCATAAACTTAAACTGGTCATCCCTCAAAGACAACTACCTACTCCCAAAAATGGATCATGTTCTAGAAAATGTAGTTGGAGCTAACTAGATGTCCATGATTGATGGTTTTTTCAAATACAATCAAATCGCTGTCCATGAAGACGACAGAGAAAAGACTATGTTTACCACTCCATGGGGAACCTTTCTGTACGATAAAGTGCCATTTGGTTTGATGAATGTAGGTGTTAGGGACCTAACCCTCACATAGGTAGAAGAATATATTCATATGTAATAAAGGTCAATATTAATAAGGCCTTGCAATAAAGTAGAATAAGTTAAATGTAGGAAGACCTATTAGAAGCTTCCACTTCTAGAAGGATATTCCTCTAGATTGTTCTTTTGATAGACATATTTAGTATAAATAGGATTCGAGGGTATGAGAACCCTAGCTTTGATACTATTGTAATAGAACTTTGCTCAAATGGAGGTTTCCCCCTCGAAGAGGCCCATGAACATTGCTATCAGAATCAAAGTGCTCTTTTTGGTGTTATTTTAATATCATTTCAGTGTTATTGTGGTGTTGTTTTGGTTATATTGTTGTTTATCTGCCATTTCTAGTATTTTATTTTTGTTCTACACACTTTTTATATCTGGAATATTACAAGTGGTATCAGAGCACTTTCCTTGGCAGAAATTGTGGGTTAATTTTTTTTCAGGGTAGAGACATATTACGGTGTCTTTAAGCCACAGAGATCTGTAGTTACGCACATAAACCCATGGTTGAGGGATTCATACACACAGGAAATACAAGTGGTACTTAAGCGCACATCTTTTGGCCACCCTTGTAACTGGGGTTGGTACCCCTTCAAGTGGTAGCGCATCAGACAACACTTGTGTACAAATTGGCCTAGATTTCCTAAATCCCTCTTTATATAAACCGATCGATATCCTAACTGCTATAGTTCCACCGAGAACAACACTCGAAAAGATACTCTCTAGTACCTGGGTAGTCGGGTAGTATGGATAAGGGCACGATCTAGCCTCCTTAGTTAGTGTCCTGAGATATTAGGCTTAGGACTACTGTTGGACCCCGAACATGTATCAGAGAGCTATAGTATAGGACAAACCCTTATCTGTAGAACCCTTGAATACCTAACCCTTGGGGATGGAAACAAAAAATTAAAACATACAAGATCTATTGCCATGCAACTATGTTCGGGTTGCCCAATCACTACACATTTCTTCTTGGTTAAGCATTTGGGCATTTCATCATTGTAGTATTCTTCAGACTGGAGTATAACTTCGTTGGTGTATAACCCTTTGAGACCTATTCCATTGGATTTATCTCTTCTCCCTTATCACATTCATACATATCATTTTTCAGCAAAAATTTTGACCCCACCCGCCCCATTTCGGTTCCCTCGTCATCATGGCCCATACGCGTAGTCAAGACTTGGAAGCTGGCTTCAATACCTTGCAATCTAATTTCACAGAGACCCAACAAGAAGTGAAACAGCGCAGTGCCAATGTTTCCACCCTGAAAACAAACATGCATTCCTCCATCGTCGTCTCAATCGAGGAACTCAAACAAGACATGACTACCCATCTTGAATCTATTGTTTCGATTATCTACACCAAGTTGCATATCCCTGTAGATGACCCTTTATCTGACCCACCTCCACATACAGAAGATTAAACTTCCTCTCATTCCCATAATTTTTAGCACCATCACTTTCAGCGTGACCTACGCCTTCCGTGGGTGGATGTGACCAAATTTGATGGCTCAAATCCCACTAGTTGGGTAACCCAAATGGAACATTATTTCTCTTTATACGACATTATAGATGACTTGGCCAAACTCTAGTATGGTGTTCTCCATATAGATCAAGAACGTTGGCAATGGTGGCAATGGAGAATGGTGGCAATGGAGAAAAACTTCCCTTCAAGGGTATATTGCTTGGACACACTTTGTGGCAGATATTTATGAACGCTTTGACATTGACACCATCCGTTTAGGCCATTTGACAAAGTTGAAATAATCCGGAACAGTGGAAGACTTTATAGCAGCTTACGATTTCCTGTCGTTTTTCACAGAGGGCATGTCTGATGCAGTTTTCCAAGAATGTTTTATCAGTGGCCTCCAAGATGAGATATGTGCCCATGTCCTCATGGCTCGGCCTTAGAGTTGGGTGGAGGCTACTAAAAAAAATAAAGAAGCACAACAGGTTGTATCTTCTCAAAACCGGAAACCCTCCTCGCACTAAACTAGTAAATCCCACTACCCCCTCTACTCCACTAAAGATCCAAAAAATGACCAGGGATGAAATGGTTGAATGCCAACTCAATGGCATTTGTTATAATTATGATGAAAAATATTTTTCGGGCCACAAGTGTAAGGAACAAAAGATTTGTATGGACAACTAAGAGGATATTTCAGAAGAGGATATTGAAACTCCCCTTGTGTCCGAGTTACCTGAAACCACTGACATAACCCCACCCTCAGACCCTCCCGAAGTAGAACCGGTCATTTCCCTAAATGCTCTCACTGGCTTCTCTGCTCCCCAAACCCTCAAGCTAATCAGTTACATCAAGCATAGGAAGTTCATCATTCTTGTTGATAGTGGAAGCACCCATAATTTTATTCATCACCGCATTGCCCAAGAAACTCATTTCTATCTCCATGCAGTCAATAATTTCCAAATCATGATTGCCAATGGTGGCCCATGAAATGTGGAGGGCGCTGTGAAAATGTGCGTCTCCAAATTGGTGATTACCACCTGAAATGTCATATGTTTTCTATCGACATGGGTGGTTGTGACATTGTGTTGGGTGCAGACTAGCTAAGGACTTTGGGTCCCATTCTCATGGATTTTAAGGAATTAACCATGCAATTCGACCAGGAGGGCCAACGATATAAGTTCCAAGGGATCACCGCCAGTTCACCTGAGATCATTAGTTCCCATCACATGGAAACGATGCTAAAAAAAGGTCATTCTGGCGTTATTTCCCAACTCCATGCCATAGAAGCAACTGAGACACCCTCGGTGCCACAATACCTCCAATCCATCCTCTCTAAAAATCAAGTGGTATTTTCCACTCCCCAGGGACTCCCTCCTTCCCGTGGTGTTCATGATCATTCCATTCCCCTTGTACCAGGAAGCCTTCCTCCCAATATATGTCCCTATCATCACCCCTTTTCCCAAAAAAATGAAATTTAGAAAATGGTTCAGGAACTCCTTAATGCATGCATTATCCCCCCTAGTACAAGCCCCTATTCTTCTCCTATGGTCATGGGCCTGAAGAAAGAAGGTTCTTGGCGAATGTGTCCTGACTTCTGTTCCCTCAACAAACTCACCATTAAAGACAAATTTCCCATTCCTGTCATTGATGACCTCTTGTATGAATTGAGTGGCACCCAGTTCTTTACTAAACTTGATCTTCATTCTAGCTACCACCAGATACGTATGAAAGAGGCAGACATTCCTAAGACTACCTTTAGAACTCATGAGCTCTACTATGAGTTTTTGGTCATGCCCTTTGTCTTGTGTAATGCCCCATCCACCTTCCAAAGCCTCATGAATCATGTCTTCCATCCTTTTCTCCTTCATTTTGTATTAGTTTTCTTTGATGATATCCTCATCTATAGAAAAACCTAGATAGACCATATTGCTCATGTGGATCTAGTTCTCCATCTACTCTCTCAACACCAACTTTTCCTGAAATATTCTAAATGTGCTTTTGGCACCTCAGAAGTCGAGCACTTGGGTCATCTGGTTGGCAAGGACAACGTCAAGGTGGATCCTAAAAATATTGAAGCTATGCAATACTAGCCTCACCCAAAGACTCTCAAAATATTGTGTGTATTTATGGGATTAACAAGTTATTATCGCAAGTTTGTTAAGAATTATGGAAAGATTGCAGCACCTCTCACTACACTCCTAAAAAATAACTCTTTCACTTGGACTCCAGCACCTTCTCAAGATTTTAAAACCTTGAATATGGCCATGTGCACAACTCCAGTCCTGGCCCTTCCTGACTTCACAAAGACCTTTTTCCTAGAATGTGATGCTTCAGGGAAAGGAATTGGCATTGTCCTTATGCAAGAGGGTCGGCCTTTAGCCTTTACCAACAAGCAATTGTCTGAATGAAATATGGGAAAATCAATCTATGAAAAGGAAATGTTGGCTATTATGAATGTTTTTGATCTATGGCACCCTTATCTATTTGGGAAATGCTTCCAAATTAAGGCAGACCATCAAAGCCTCGAGTATTTTCTAGAACAATGCATTTCCTCCCCATACCAACAAAAATGGGTGACTAATCTCTTTGGATATGATTATGAGATCATTTACAACAAAGGGAAAGATAATGTGGTTGTTGATGCACTTTCCCAAAAATATGAATATGAAGGATCCATTTTTTCTCTCTCCTTCATTGTACCAGATTGGCTCCAAGTCGTTCACCAGGAATGGGTACACGATCCCAAAAGTTTGCATTTGATACAACAATTGTAGTCCAATTCTCCAGTTTCGCCAGGGTAATCTTGGCTCCATGATGAGCTTTGATACAAAGGATGTTTGTATTTAAGTAAACAATCAAAGCTTAAATCCACAGTCCTTTTTGAGCTTCATGCTACACCCACGGTTGGGCACTTCGGGTTTACCAAAACCTATGATAGGGTCAAACGTTCTTTTTCCTGGGATGGTATGAAACAAGACGTTTCTAATTTTGTCATTGAATATGATGTGTGTCAACACAACAAGGGAAAAATAGTCAAATATCTTGGCACACTAGAACCGCTTCCGATTCCACCTGCTATTTGGAGGGATATCTCTATGGATTTTATTACAAGATTACCCAAATCGGGAAATAAATCAATCATGATGGTGGTTGTTGATCTCCTTTCCAAGTATGATCACTTTTGTTCTCTTCAATACCCATTTATAACATCCACTATGGCTCAACGTTTCATGGATCGGGTCTTCAAGCTTCATGGAATGTCGCATTCTATTTTTTATGATCGTGACCCAACTTTCACTAGCAATTTTTGGCAAGAACTGTTCAAGATACAAGGCACCCAATTTCATATCATCACAACTTATCATCCCCAGACTGATGGTCAAACTGAAGTTGTCAACATGTGTTTGGAAACATCTTTGAGGTGTTTTGCATCAGAAAATAAAACTCACTGGGCTCAATGGTTACCCCTCGTTGAATGGTGGTACAATACTTCATACCATACAGCTACCTGCATGACTTTGTTTGAAGCAGTATATGGACAAAATCCACCTTTAGTTCTCTCATACTTTCCAGGTGTCTTGAAGGTCCAGATGGTTGACCAAATGCTTATAGTTCAAGAGTCTATTCTCCATACCCTCAAAGAGAATTTGGTCATGGAATAGAATCGCATGAAGAAACAAGCAGATCAAGGTTTCTCTCAACGTCAATTTGTAGAATGGGATCAGGTGTTTCTTCGACTACAACCTTACAAGAAAAATTACCTCAAGGTCGAGCATTATCAGAAGTTGGCGCCTGAATTTTATGGTCCTTATGCCATTCTCAAGTGTGTGGGATAGGTGGCCTATCAGTTAGCTTTGCCCAGTCATCCTAAGATACATCTTGTTTTTCACGTTTCATGCTTACAGAAGGTGATTGGCACTAAGTGCCAAATTCAAACCAACCTTCCCGAGTTGGATGAAGAAGGATCTATTTGTCTATATCCACGAGAATTTTTGGACCATCAGGAGCGTCGCCTGCATCAGCGAACCATCAAGGAAGTGTTAGTCCAGTGGAAAGATACAACTCCAGCAGATGCCACTTGGGAACTAGCTACCATTCTGCAGCAATTTCCACCTCTCAGGCCTTGAGGACAAGGTTGTTTTTAAGGGGGAGGACATGTTAGGGACCTAACCCTCACATAGGTAGAACATTATATTCATATTTAATAAAGGCCAATATTAATAAGGCCTTGCAATAAAGTATAATAAGTCGAATCTAAGAAGACCTAATAGAAGCTTTCGCTTATAGAAGGATCTTCCTCTAGATGGTTCTTTTGATAGACATATTTAGTATAAACAGGAGTCGAGGGTATGACAGCCCTAGCTTGGATATTATTGTAATAGAGCTCTGCTCGACTGGAGGTTTCCCTCTTGAAGAGGCCCGTGAACATTTCTCTCAGAATCAAAGTGCTCTTTTCGGTATTATTTTGATATCGTTTTAGTGTTATTGTGGTGTTGTTCTCGTTATATTGTTGTGTATCTACCATTTCTAGTATTTTATTGATGTTCTGCATAATTTTTATATCTATAATATTACAGTAGGGGATACTTTCTAGAGAGCGATGGACATTCTAGAGAGCGATGGACATCGTGTTCGTTGGTGAGAGAGACAATTTCATCGTTATTTATCTTGATGATTTGATGGTTTTTTCTAACTCTGATGCAGAACATATTCTACACCTCAAGAACACCTTCAGAAAGTGCGGAAAGTTTGGTTTGTTTCTTAATCCCAAGAAATCACATTTTTCTATGCAAGAAGGTAATATCTTGGGTCATATAGTGTCAAAGGAAGGAATCAAGGTTGACCCTAAGCGAGTTGAGGCTATAGACATGATTAATATTCCTAGGAACAGAAAAGAAATTCAATATTTTTTAGGAAATATCAACTTTTTGAGAAGATTTATTCCCAACTTTGCTGAAATAATAAAAATGATTACAGATATCTTGAAGAAAGACAACGAAGTGAAATGGACTGTTGAAGCTAAAGACTCTTTCGAGCGCATCAATAAAGATATAGGGGAAGCGCCTGTGCTAGAAAGTATGGACTATACAAATGAATTCTTGATCTTTTTGTTCGCTTCTGAACATATGGTTGCAGCGGTACTCATACAAAATAACAAGGAAGGATTCAAGTAACCAATAGCATTCTTTAGCAAAAGCCTCAGGGATGTATAATTAATATATGATATACTTGAGAAGAAATAATACGCAATGGTGAAGGCTCTCAAGGCCTTCAGAACATATGTATTGCATTCCAAAATAATCGCTTACGTACCAACAAATGCTATCAAAGACATATTGGTTCAACCAGACAGTGATGGAAGAAGAGGTCGATGGTTGGCTAAAATTTAGGAGTTTGATCTAGAAGTGAAACCGACCAAGCTATTCAAAGGTCAAGGCCTAGCGAAGCTGTTAGCCGAATCGAATTCTAGGGCACTCGGGATAAATAATCTCGGCTCACACGAATCCCAACTGGATATAGAATAAATTGATGATCAGGCACCTATTGTTCGAATTGAAGATAATTTTTCCACCTCTACCTGGTATCACGACATTGTCACATACCTCCTTAATCTTTAGTTCCCAAATGAATTGACTCTGTCTAAAGAAAGAAATTTGAATTTGAACGCAATTAAATACTTTGTTATGTTTCCTAACAGAATCTGAAACAGAAGGTGCCATCGAATAATTCTATAAAGGAGTGTGTGGAGGACACCATGCCTGGATAGAAACGACCTACAAGATTTTAAGGGATGGATATTACTGGCCAAAGTTATTCATCGACGTAAAGACGAGGGTCAGAGCCTGTAATTTGTGTCAATTGTTTGTTGGCAAGAAGAAGCTCCCTACCCTACCTTTAATCCTGGTAAAAGTTGAAGCCCCTTTTCAACAACGGTGCCTGGAATTCATCGGTAAAATCCATCTGCAATCAAGCACTCAACATAGATGGATTTTAACTGCTACCGATTACTTCACGAAATGTGTAGAAGCCATTCCAACTCGAAATTCTACAGATTCGGTAGTAATAAACTTCTTGGAAGAGAACATCCTATCAATATTTGGTTGTCCTCAAAAAATAGTCACTAACAATGCCCAATCTTTTAAATCTATGGAAATGATCAATTTCTGCCAGAAGTACAACATTGTGTTAGGACATTCTAAAACCTATTATCCTTAGGGGAATGGGTTGGATGAATCATCTAACAAGAGCTTGATGACTATAATCAAAAACGTGTTGACAGAAAATAAAAAGGCTTTCCACAACCACCTGAAATACGCCTTATGGGTGAACCGAATCGACACCAAGAAATCAATAGGTGTGTCCCCTTTTCAATTGGTTTATGGTAATGGCGTTTTCCTTCCTATCAATCTTTCTCTTCCTGTGATGAAGCTCTAGAAAGATGCAAATGAAGAGCCAAACGACGTTACAAGAAGGATAAATCAAATAATCAAAGTTCAACAAAATAAGGCCGAAGTAGATGATAAACGTAAAAAGTACCAAGATAATATGAAGGCCCTTTTCGATAAAAAAATCCAATGACATGGAGTTTCTCCTTGATGATCTAGTTTTGAAGTGGGACGCTAGGAAAGAATATGTAGGGAAACATGGCAAGTTCGACCATAT
>ML783653.1:1555217-1576175 GCA_009831015.1 Picea engelmannii
ATTCTTTCTTCTGCTTTTTGCATGCCAGCATTCTCCCTGATTTTCTGAACTGGCTCTTTGCATGCCTCCTCTACGCATGCCACATCATGCAACAAATGTCGTGGCTAGGGCATGCGTTTTTATCAGCAAAGATCCAATGTTGTTTCAGCATAGTTTCCAGCACTGTGTTTCAGCCCAGCGCTATGTTTCAGCATATGTATCAACACTGTGTTTCAGCATAAGTTCCAGCTCTGTTTCAGCATTGTGTTTCTACATTTGTGATTCAGCTTCTGTGTTCCAGCATTTGTGTTCTAGCACCTATGTTCCAGCATTTGTGTTTCAGCATCTGTGTTTCAGCTTTTGTGTTCCAGCATTTGTGTTCCAGCACCTGTGTTCCAGCATTTGTGTTTCAGCATCTGTGTTCCATCATTTGTGTTCCAGCATCTGTGTTCCAGCTTCTATGTTCCATCATTTTTGTTCCAGCACTTGTGTTCCAGCATTTGTGTTCCAGCACTTGTGTTCCAGCATTTGTGTTTCATCATCTGTGTTTCAGCATCTGTGTTCCAGCATTTGTGTTTCAGCATCTGTGTTTCAGCTTCTGTTGTGCGTGCTCCATAACCAATTGATTGCCATTAATTCCAGCATCTCTTGTGCGTGCTCCATAACCAACCGATTGCCATCAATGAAAACCGTGACCGTCTGCGTCATCTATGCTATAGCCATATTTTCAACAAAGGATGCATCGGAATCCAACACTCATTTTTCAAAACATTCACTTTCTCTCAAAACGAGTGATAAATTAATGATATTCTTGATTTAAAATACAAAGGAAATATGAGGTATGAACTCCTACCCCACTAATTCAAACTAAAATTTTAAGGAAATATTATCAGATGTAAAGGGGGTTTCATTATTGAAAATATTGTCACCTGATCAAGGATCTAAAAAGTATACAACTACAGATTAATTCTGAAGCCTTCCTTGAATGAAAAAAAAATGAAAAAAAAATGAAAAAAAAATGAAATAACAAGAAAAAGAAAGTAAGAATAAAAAGGAATTGAAAGGAAGTTCGAGAATCAATAAACAAACTTGTGTGGGAATGGGATTCTTTTGCGTCGGGCCCTCTGAGTACTCGTTCTATTTTATTTTGCCCCTAATATTTTATTCTCTTCTCACTTCGCTACCTTTATTGGGTCTTCATAGAAAGAAAAAATTGCACCTTGACTCTAAAAACTTTAAAACATATCTTCAAAATGAGATTAGGCAAAAATCTTTATGTTCCTATGATTTTAACTGAAATAAAGTATGTTTAGGCTAATCCTAATAACTTTAGCTCTTCTATCGGATTTTAAGTTGGCTAATTCGCTCTAGGTCAATCCCTAAAAATCAAAATCCCTATAAAATATTCCCTATAGGCGAAGGTGTATTGAAGATTGGGAGAAAATTAGTTTCAGAGTATACTAAAAATTATGATAGACCTTCCTTTTAAAATTCTAAGAAGATATCATCACTTGTATAATACATACAGATTGATTGCCCCCACTTCAAAATATTAAAATATAAGACAGATGGTGAAAGGAATTTCATAATTTGATTGCCCCCATCTTGTCCAAAGAGATGATGAAAGGAAATTCATGTAATGATTTCCCTCATCTCAACAAAATGAAAAAGTGCTAATTGAAGTGGTGAAAGGAAATTCAATGGGAGAAGTAGATAACTTCACCAGGGTACTGAACAGTCTCATTGGCAGTGAAGAAATATATATGATATTTGTATGGTTGTCATACATATCTACAAATCATACTCTGACGTCTAATTCTCTTTCTGGTAATATTTACATTCTGAACCAACGAGGGATTCCCTAAATAAATTATTACATCTACTTAACCTTGATGCGAATGAAGTCGATCAAAGTATGATATTTCGGTTAAAGTCATTTTGATTATCTTAAACAGATCCAAACTCGGTTCTAAGAAAGGAAACTTTTTAAATAGCCTAACTTGAAATCAATAATTTAGATGTGTTTTGAAGGGTTTTTGAGGTTTGGTTGAAGTTTGGTTTTTTTGTGTCTGATTAAATCCTAAAGGTGTTTTCCAGAAATGCAATAATGATTCCATTTTCCCAATAAAGGAACTTGGTCTATTGTTCTTCCATGTCTCACGGGGAGACGCAATACCCATATGGAGCCTATGTTGGAACACATACAAATATGAATTGTTTATCTTTATACTCTTCACTTCATGAAAATATAATTTTACCCAAAGAAAGTGGAAACTTGGAAAACAATCTTTTAATTTTCAACCAAATTCATTTGTTGGTTAGTTAATAATAAGGCACACATTATATTTGTCGTCGATGAATTTTCCTTTTGATCAAACGATCCTAATACCTCCGGAGTTCTGGAGCCACCTAAATTTTAAAAGAGGTAAGTCTCTAATGGTCGCTTCAGAGCTCCATGCTTTGGATATTTCAATAAGTCTTAACTATAAAAACTTTGAAACCTGAATGAGTATGCTTGCGAATTTTCCTAAACCTTTAAAAGGAACAAGTCATAGGACACGTATACCTTTTGAATTTTTCTTGAGTTGACACATGGCCCCCGTTTTTGACATTTCTCCTGGAGGATTCACACGTTTCCAAGTAACACGTGGCACCTCTCTTTTCTCAACACGTCATCCAGAGTGATGTCATCTATAACACATCACTACGGGAGATGATCCTTCAGTATTTTAACAAAGAACGAATTCAAGAATCACCAAAGTATCAAAATTTCAAAGTATTAAACATTTTTTAATCATGATCAAGAGATAATTAATGACTCTGTGGTTCAGATTTCGAATGTTTTCCCTGTATCATATTCTAAAATCCCCGAAGTTTGAACTTCCGAAATACATAAATTCAAATGCAATTAATTAAGACTTAAATCAATTATTTTCTTCGCGGTTTTGGGTTTCGGGAAGTCCCTCTCGAGATACATTAGAATTCCCCAAAGTCCAAACTCCCAAAACACTTGAAGTTAACACACCATATTAAACATGATTAATTAAGGTTTTAAAAGTGATTATTCATAAATTAATCTTTTCGTGAATTCGGGATTTGGGAGGTTCCCACTCTGTCACATCTAAAACTCTCGAACGAAGACCGTCCAAGTATTGATGGAATTTATGACTAATTAAGGATAGTGATCCAAACGTGTATTGTGGATCGCCAGGTAGACATTTCCATTAATGTTAATAAATTTTTCGTGAGTGAAGTTATACGAAAATCAATGAATCTGTTTTGAATAAAAGAACTTCAATTTGATCTCATGGATTTTCTATGAAACACTTAATTTCACTCTATCTCCTTAGAAATTATGGCAGCATGTAAAATGATGAAAAATCTTGATGCAATGGGAGAGGATTCAAACCCAAATGAGAACGTTCTGTCGGACACCACACCACGAGAAATGGACACCGTAAAAACTTGTATGCAGGTGTTCGATATTATGGAACGTGAAATCATCAATTGTCTAGAGGACTCTGCCGAAGAAGAGGATGAAACTTGTACAACTAAACTCAAACATATAGCACATTCAGAGTTGCACAAGATAGCGTCACGGCCAAGGCTCATGCCTTATAACGACATGATAAGTTGGGCCTTGGAGCACGTTGACATCTAGACCAGGAGAATCATCAACTATCAGAAGGTTGTTGTCGGCTCTTTCCAACCGAAGCATATCAAAATAATGTATAAAGTCTCCCCTAATCCTAGATACACATATAATGTTGCATTCATTCTGTAGTTCGAGAAAAAGGAATGTGTCCAATATGCCAGAAAGTGTCATGATATAATCAAGTCTTGGTGGGGGCACCCAGAGAGGTTCAGAACTGACGCTCTTGGTATGTATGCCACATCATCTTTGGATTCTCATATGGTGTATGTAGCTATGATGCTATGTCGATTGTTTGGTAAGAAGAGCCCTACGCATTTCTCAGTAGAATGGGTATCCATTATGCACGAGGTGGATGAGGGTTTAACTTTCAATTGGGCCAAAATGTTGTCTGATAACTTGGCCAAGGGTATTGTCAAATATAAAACAGCAAAATCAAAAGGACAACCCACCCCCTTTTACATGTCGGCATATATCATAGACACCATCTATTTCATGACACATTTTCCATTGATGAATTGGAGTTGGACTCCAACCAGTGTCGACCCCATTCATTTCTATCATTCCAAACTATGGGAAGAGAAATCCAAGGATTTTTTTTATTAAATATGTCACAGTATTGTGGTTCTTGTTCATATAGCTTTGTATGGTAACCCACCTCCTCGGATTGAAGACAAGATTATGGGAAACCTGGGTAAGCTAGCAGATTGGTTTATCGAGGAGAACATTTCCTACATCAGGGTTTTTGGGTGCTCGGTTCCTCCCCATGCTCTCCCATGATTCTTATCAGACCAAATGGTATGCAAAGAAGTGGCCCACTAGAGAGTGACAGGAGCCATCAGCAAGGAGTTGAAGGTAGCATAGAAAAAGATATGGTTGACTTTCCCTATTCAAGTTGGCATGTTTTCATTACTAAATTTTGGTCACTCTAAAGTGGAGGTTGTGGCTCTGAAGGATGTTGAATTGGTTGACATCGAGTTCAAAAGACACGATCCACATAATATAGTGTAAAACCACCTGGCCCAGTTCAATATGAAGCGATATATGCATGAGAACTCCCCATATGACGAAATATTCAAGGGGGTCCTATGAGGAAGTTCAAGGAATATTCCAAGCCCTGCCCCCCAGATCAACAAGATGGCTTTATCAGCTTTCAAAAGCATAGGAAAAATAGTCCACCAAAGGTACTACAAGGAGAGAAAATAGTCAGTCCAACTTCTCAGGAAACTGTTCCTACAGATTCTGGATCAAGTCACTTAGGTAAATGTAAAGTCGAGAAAACCCCGAAGAGCTCATAGGGGTTAACACATGAATTAGAAGCCTCATTGTCAGGACAGCTAAGCCCCCAGGAACTAGCTCAACTCAAATATTTCATAAATCGGAGTCAAGGGGTGTCTCCTTCGCCACCAACTACCCCTGTTGGTACCTCAAATACAACATAGCTTCAACAGTCCACAGAGATTTCTACTCCCATTACATCTCTTACCCCTCTACAATCTAGCTTCGGAAATCCTAATTCTGAATTTTTTTTTGTAAGTGATCTTACCCCCATCTTGGTCGAAGAGATGCCTCCTTTGGATTTCTTATTTATTAAGAAATGGAAGGCCATCGTGAAAAGAGAATCACACCAGAAATATGGAGTGTTAATTAAAAGGTAGAGGATGGTGTATGACGGGAATGACCGAGATGATCTAGAATTTGCAAAGGAATTTGCAGGTTCGTTAGGTTCTTTTGCTACTGCCAATCAATGGTCTGTGGAAAATTTGGCCGAACAACTGGAACAAAAGTGACTATTGGTGGAGAACTTGCAAAGTCAAATCCATGCCATGGAACGGACTATCAGGAGAAGAATGAGTCAAGACTTTGAGCATATCAGAGTTAATGATCAACAACAAATTCAACAGCTTCGAGCCAACCTTGATGAGCTCCATCAAAGTTCACAAATCAAACAGGGTCTGGTCACTTAGTGTGATGAATTGATAAGACAACTACAAGATATACTGGACCTAACCGAAGGTACCTTGATATACATTTCATCCTTCCAAACTCAAGCATTGAAAATAAATGAGAAGTTGGAAGCTGCCCAGTAGGACCTTTTTCTAAAGGTAGATGCCATCCAAAAGTGATACCAGGTAGTGGAGCTTTCTCTGAAGGACATTTATGTCAAGGAAAGAGGGGCCTAATCAGCAAGATCTAAGTTTCAGGAAGCCATCATATTAGTGCAGAAAGATAACATCCCTGATTTCCCTCTGCTCTCTCCCTCTAAACAATTAAGAGGTGATATGGCTCTAAAGGTATGGGAAACACATCTGGCAGAAACTAAAATATTTGTCAGAGAGGTAAAAGAGGCTTTCCTAGAATCATTGTCATCATTAGACAAAAATATAATTGATTTTGAGGGAAGTAATATCTCGAAATCCCTAGGACAAATTTATATAGAGATAAACCAGCAAAATTCCAGAAAAAACAAAGAAGAAAATATCGTATCCATTCAGGAAATGATCCAAATTGATCTTAAAATCAATAAATGGCTATTGAATCCAAGATCATAGTACTAGGCCACGGCTCAAGAAGTGAAAAGGATCCAAGAAAAGTTTCCTCATGTAGAAAGGAAATTATTCACTTTCGAGGCAAATGAAACAATTGAGCCCCCAAGGTTCACGGTGGAATTAATGGATATATGCAACCAATGTATTGAACATGGAAAAGCAAGCATAGCTAGGAGAAAGTAAGAAAAAAAGAACAATTCCCTTTCCTTTTACCCTCTCTATCTTTCACCTTCCAACAGCCACCTACCTCATTCACCCTCATTCTAATCTCCACTTATCCCCACTTCATCATCATACCCTTGTTCCATTATTATTATTTCCACAAATGGTTACTTTTCCTGTGCCCATTATCCATACCTTGATGAGCCATGCAGTGTTTTTCATCTGATGATCCTTCACCCCCCTTATCTCAATTGTGGTTCATTACATTACTAAACATATATGGACGGGCAAATGGAAACAAGACTAAAACGGCCAAGACAGCATGTCGAATCATTAAGTTGGCCTATATGACATATGTATTCAGCCTAAAGGAATAAGGAGTAGAAGTGTTTTTTCCAGTAGATGAAGAGACAGAGGTTAATGCCAACACAGCTTATCAAATTTTACACATTGTTGTTTTATTCAGATATATACTATTTTAATTAAATATTGTAAGAAGTCTAACCTTTTGGGATTGTGACAGATTTTGTATAAGTACATAGATTCAAGATCTATTGAAGGATGATTCTTGTTGGATGTAATAGAGAAACTCTCATTTTTTAGTATTAATACAAGTGTAGACAGAGATTCTAATTTTTGTTCTATTTGGGTTATGTGTTCCATGTGTATTTTCATTTCTCTAAATTTCCTTATGTAATTCCTTGAAAAGTGATTGATTACAATTCAGTATTACAACTACTGTGATCATATTAAACCAACAATTCATTAAGTAAGCAATTTTTCCTTTGTATTTACTGTGAGTAAGTCAAGACATGTAAGTTGTGTGAATTACTGCATTTCATATCATGTTCAAGGGTGCTCTATCTACTTTTCTTCTACTGCAAACAAGGTGAGACTCATCTGCAATTGATGCTTAGCTTTGTTTAACAGTTTATAACTTTATTTCACACCATTCGATATTACAATTGTGACTCAGACAACGAAATATAGTCTATGTCATGTCCTGTTATTAATTTCATTGAAAGATCATTTCTTATAGAACTAAAGGTAGGAAAATAACTCTTTTAAAACATTCCCTTTAAACACTCATGATGTTTGGCATTACTCTTTGAGCCTTAAGATTAGTCTCAGGAACAACACAGTCAAGGAACAATATTACCCTGTTGGTAACTATGATGACTAGTACGTGAGATGGACAACGCTACGTCAAGAGACAGGACAAGAAGTGTCTGAGTTCACCAATACCTTCCATACCTTGTGCACCAAGATGGGTATCAAATATTCTGAGTGGAATTTGGTTCTAAAATACCATGGGGCTCTCCACAAGGACATCCAAACTGAAATGTATTTTTTCGACATCTCATCACTGAGAGCTTCCTATCAATATGTTGTCAAAATTGAGCAGAAATTTAGGCACCAGAACAAACAGGAGTTCGGGCATGTAAATATGCAACAACCAAAGTATGATAGAGACAACCCTAACAAACATCCTCCTGAAAACCATTCCATGCCATAGGAAAAGAAGGGTAATGGAAAGACAAAGAAGGACATTGGAAAATGGTGTGATTTCCACAAAAGTCCCTGGAACAACACCAATGAATGTCACTCAATACAGTCATTGGTGGTTGAGATCAAAGACAAGGAGTTGAACCCTGATTCAGAATCTGATTCAAAAAATATTTTTAGAAGACAAATCATCGGCGTAGACCCCACTTCTACTATCTCAACCGCAACAATTCAATTAGAAGAACTATACGATCTTGAGGAGGGGAAGCGCCTTTTTCATTCACATATGTGAGTGAATGGGACCCTGATAAATTTTATTTTTGATAGAAAAATCCATAAGAGATTCATATCAACAGAGGTCGTCAAACAATTGGGATTGTTGACAACACCACACCCACAACCATAAAACATCAGGTGGCTTCGCCAGGGATGAGATATTTGTGTCATCCAACAGTATCAATTGTCATACGACATCCATCCCTTCAAGGATGAGGTATTATGTGATGTTTCCCCACTAGATGTATGCGATGTTCTTTTGGGTCAGTCGTATATGTGGAAGCTCCATGCTATTTATGAGTCTTGACCCCATAGTTTCATTATTACTCTAGGGGATCATCTCTATAGAAAACCAGAACTAGTCTCGATTATTGTCCCACCTAAACAGTGTCGCAAGATAGTATCTCATACTACAAAATTTAACTTCTTCACAATATGCTCAAAAGGTAAGAACAATGCAACCATTGCAGCCTCAGTTCAAGCACCTTATGTCCAACAAAAGTAGGTCGACAAGATTGAAGCAAAGAACAAGGATTCCTTCTGCACATAGTCATCTCATGTATCCAGAATGGTTAAAAATTTCAAACCCTTCCAGCCCCAGTTTCGTGACAGACTTCAATAAGCTAAGTAGCGCAACTTCTCTAGCAAGGTAAGCATCTCATCAATATGCAAATTCAAAAAACCTTTTTCCCTCTTTCCCAGGCACTCAACACAATGGACACCATTGCTTCCTAAGGAGGGAGTATTGATGAGAATGGAAGCCAAAACAACCTCATATCAACAAAGGTCATCAAACAGTTGGGATTGTCGATAACACCACACTCACAACCATACAACATCGGGTGGCTTCACCAGGGAGGAAATATTCATGTCAGCTAGCAGTGTCGATTTTCAAATGGCATCTAGCCCTTCAAGGATGAGATAGTATGTGATGTTTCCCCTTTGGATGTCTGTGATGTTATTTTGGGTCAGCCGTATATGTGGAAGCACCATGATATTTATGAGTCTCGACCATGTATTCATTGTTACTTTGGGGGGTTATATCTACAGAATACCAGAGGTATTTTCGACTACTGTCCCACCTAAATATTGTCGCGAGGTAGTATCTCATACTACAAAATTCAGCTTCTTCATAGTCTATTTAGAAGGTAAAAAGAAGAACACCACAACCACTATAGCCTCAGTCCAAGAAAATGTTTCCAAAAGAAGCAGGTCAACAAGATTGAAGCAAAGACAAAGGATTCCTTTTGTACACAGTCATCTCATGTAGCCAGACTGGTTAAAAATTTCCAACCCTTCTATCCACAGGTTCGTGATATCCTTCAGTGAGCTAAGCAACGCAACTTCTCCAGCAAGAAAAGAAACTCATTAAGATTCACATTCAACAAATGTTTTTCCCTCTCCCTCGCGAACTCAATGAAATGGATACCATTGATCAAGGTGGATATTGGTGACCACTCACCTATTCCAACTAGCTCAAAACAATTTTCTGGCAACTTACTATTTTTAGCAGTTTTTCGATTCCTAAACTTCCAAGGCCATTTTGATGGCCTAAATGACATTTTTTGGGATCGATCACCCCAATGATAGGAAAAATATTTGTTTGAGCCCCCAAAATGAATATCCTCGATGATATCTTTCTAATGAGCTATCGTGTGCCCCAAATGGAGGTCGTATGCCAAAGTTACACCCCCGGGAAGTTGATGCACCAAACTACCCAAAACGAGGTCCACAAAATAGTTGGTTTTTCATATTTAGGGGTTAGGGTTTTGGATTATATTTATGATCAAAAGGCCTTTGTAGCCTCATTGTAAAATAATATTCTTGCAAATGCAGTTAGCCATCACATCTCTTCTCAAAGATAAGTTTCCACCATTCTAGCGAATCTTTCACTCTGTATTTCTATAGCTTTTTACATTTCCCTCATTAATATAAATTGTGTATTACTATATTTCTATGTTTATGGTTTCATCTCTGATATATTTTTGTTATATTATTGGATATCTGAGATATCTCTGTAGATTTCTTCAATATATCTTCTCTCTCATTATGTGCCTAAAATAATCTGGATCAGTGGTATCTGAGCAGGCTACTCTTGATCCTTTTTTTAGTGCATGTCCCCGACGAGGTTTGAGTATAGAAATTTGGGTCTCTATCTTGTCTCTCTTGAGGAAAATTTCTCTCACACGCCAAAGAAACCCTCCATGGAAAAAGAAAATAAAAACGACAGAGAATACATTTCTATTAATATGTTGCTTGAGCAAGCTCTCACGCAACAGAGGGTCAAAATGATGGAGAATTTTTCCCACATCCTTCAACGCCTGCCGATAACAGATGCATATTCATCAAGCTTCCACTTTGGAGGAACCTCTCCTTTCAAGGTACAAGTTAATTTTGATATTCTTGTATTTGAAGGACAAATAGATGTTGATTCCCTAGAAAAATGGCTAAATCTGATAGAAGGTTATTTCCCTTCGCACTCCTTAAATATATTCCCCATGTCAAAAATTGGTGGGAAACTTAGTGCAAGAAAAGTTCCACAAAGGAGTCTGGAATATATGGGGTCGAGCCCACTTGGGATTTTTTTGTGGATGCATTCAAGGAACAATATTACCATGTTGGTAACTATGATGAAACGTACATGATATGGGACATGTTGTGTCAAGAGAAGGGCCAAGCAGTGTCAGAGTTCACCAATACCTTCCATACCTTGCACACCAAGCTAGGTATCAAATATTCTAAGCAGAATTTGGTTATGAAATACAGTGGGGCTCTCCATAGGTACATCCAAACTAAAATGGAATTTTTGTACATCTCATCACTTGGAGTTGTCTATCGATACATTGTCAAAATCAATAAGAAATTTAGGCACCAGAACAAATGGGAGTTCAAGTCTTCAAATCCACAACAACCAAAGTATGATAGATACGTCCCTTACAAACATCCTCGTGAAAACTAATCCAAGCCATAGGAAAACAAGGGTAACAAAAATACTAAGAAGGACACTGGAAAATAGTGTGATTTCCACAAAATCCCCTGACACAACATTGATGAATATCACTCAAAACAATAATTGGTGGCCGAGATCAAAGACAAGGATATGAACCCTGATTTGGAATCTGATTAAGAAAATAATAGTAGAAGACAGATCATCGACACAGACCCCACTGCTACTTTTGCGACCGCAACAACTGAACCAGAAGAACCAACATATATTGAGGAGGTGGAGCGTCTTTTTCATTCACAAATGTGGGTGAACAAGACCACGCTGCATTTTATTTTTGATAGCAGAGTCTAGAAGAACCTCATCTTAGTAGAGGTTGTCAAACAGTTGGGATTGTCGACAACACCACACCAGAAACCATACAACATTGGGTGGCTTTACTAGGGACGAGATCTTCACGTCATCCTGCAATGTTGATTGTCATAATTCATCCATCCCTTCAAGGATGAGGTATTATGTGATGTTTCCCCACTAGATGTCTATGATGTTATTTTGGGCCAGTCGTATATGTGGAAGTGTTGCGCTATTTATGAGTCTCAACCTTGTAGTGTCATTGTTACTCTGGGTGGTCATCTCTACAGAATAACAAAGGTAGTTCTGACTACTGTCCCACCTAAACAGTTCCACAAGGTAGTATCTCATACTACAAAATTTATCTTCTTCACAATATGTTCAAAAGGTGGATAAAAGAACACCACAACCGCTGCAGCCTCAGTCTAAGAGCCTTCTTTCCAGTAGAAGAAGGTCGACAATATTGCAGAAAACTGCAAGGATTCCTTCTGCACATATTCATCTCATGTAGACAAACTGGTTAAAATGTTCCAACCCTTCTAGCCACGGGTCTGTGACAGCCTTCAACAAGCCAAGCAGCGCAAATTCTCCAGCAAGGCAAACTGCTCATTAAGATGCAGATTCAACAAACATTTTTCCATCTCCCCTAGGCACTCAACGTAATCGAGACCATTGCTTCCTAAGTAGGGAGAATTGATCCAAGTGAATATCATTGGCCACCCACCAATTCCAACAAGCTCAAAAGAATTTTCTGGCAACTTACTATGTTTAGCAATTTTTTGGTTCCTAAACTTTTGGGGCCATTTAAGGGCCTAAATAAAGTTTTTTCGGGATCGATCACCTCAATGGAAGCCAGAATAACCTCATCTCAGCAGAGGTCATCAAACAGTTGGGATTTTCGAAAACACCACACCCACAACCATACAACATTGGGTGGTTTCTCCATGGATGAGATCTTTGTTTCAACCAACAGTGTCGATTGGCATACAAAATACAGCCCTTCAAGTATCAGCTATTATGTGATGTTGTCCCACTGGATATATGTGATGTTCTTTTGGGCCAGTCGTATATGTGGAAAAACCATGTTATTTATGAGTATCAAACTTGTAGTGTCATTGTTACTCTCGGGTTCATCTCTACAGAATACAAGAGGTGGTTCCAACTAATTTCCCACCTAAACAGTTTGCAATATAGTATCGTATACTACAAAATTCATCTTCTTCATGGTTTGTTCAAAAGGTGAATAGAAGAACAATGCAACCGTTGAAACCTCAATTAAAGAACCTAAGTGTCTAGTAGAAGCGGGTCGAAAAGATTGAAGAAAACTGTAAGGATTCCTTCTACACACAATCATATCATGTACCCATATTGATTAAAAAGTTCCAACACTTCTAGCCACAGGATTGTGACAACCTTCAATAAGCTAAGCAACACAACTTATCCAGCAAGGTAAGCAGCTCATCAAGATGCAAATTCAACAAACGCTTTTCCCTCTCCCCCAGGAACTTAATGAAATGGAGACCATTGCTTCCTAAGGAGGTAGGATTGATCCAGGTGGATATTGATGGCCACCCACATATTCCAACTGGCTCAAAACAATGTTCTAGCAACTTACTATTTTTAGCAATTTTTCAGTTCCTAAACTTATGGAGCCATTTTGAGAGCCTAAATGAAGTTTTTTCGGGATCGATCACCTCAATTATACTCAAGGGATCTAATTGAGCCCCCAAACTGAACATACTCAATGATACCTTTCCAACGAGCTATTGTGGACCCCAAACAAATATTGTATGCCAAAGTTATGTCCTCATGAAGTTGATACACCAAACTACCCAAAACGGGGTCCACAAAACTGTTGGCTTTTCATCTTTTGAGGTTAGGGTTTTGGATTTTATTTATGATAAAAATGTCGTCGGTGCCTCATTTTAAAATCATCTTCTTTCGAATGTGATTAGTCGTCACATCTTTTCTAAGAGATAAGTTGTCACCATTCTAGTAGTCTTTCACTCTGTATTTCTGCAATTTTGTACATTTCGCTCATTAATAGAAATTGTGTATTACTGTATCTTTGTGTTTATGGTTTCATCTCTAATATATTTCTATTATATTATTAGATATATGATATATCTCTATACATTTCTTTATTATATCTCCTCTCTCATTTTGTGTCAAAAATAATCCAGATCTATGGTATCAGAGCAGGCTACTCTTGATCATTTTTTTAGTGCATGTCCTCGACGAGGTCCAAGTATAGAAAGTTTGATATTGATATTGTCTCTCTTGAGGAATATCACTCTCTCATTCCCAAGAAAATCTCTATGGTAGAAGAAAATTAAAATGATAGAGAAGACGATAATATTAATATGTTGCTTGAGCAAGCTCTCACACGGTAGATGCGCTAAATGATAGATAATGTTTCCCACATCCTTCAATGTCTGTCGATAAAAGTCACATTTTCAACAAGAAACCACTTTGGAGGAACCTTTCCTTTCAAGATACAAGTTAATTTTGATATTCTCGTATTTGAAGGACAGATAGATGTGGATGCCCTAGAAAAATGGCTAAATATGTTAGAAGGTTATTTCTCTTTTCACAATTTTTCTGACAGGGAAAATATCACCTTCGCACTCCTTAAATATCTTCCCTGTGTCAAACACTGGTGGGAAAATTATTGGGAGAAACGTTCCATAAAGGAGTCTAGAATATATGTGGTCGAGCCCACTTGGTATTTTTTGTGGAT
The DNA here is from genome assembly GCA_009831015.1 of Picea engelmannii. Lineage (NCBI taxonomy): Eukaryota > Viridiplantae > Streptophyta > Pinopsida > Pinales > Pinaceae > Picea > Picea engelmannii. Next base: position 1,569,377 of record ML783653.1, read on the forward strand.
GCGGTCAAGGAACAATATTACCCTATTGGTAACTATGATGACTAGTACATGATATGGACCATGTTGCATCAAGAGAGGGGCCAAATAGTGTCGGAATTCACCAATAGCTTCCATACCTTGCACACCAAGTTGGGTATCAAATATTATCAGTGGAATTTGGTTCTGAAATACCGTGGGGCTCTCCACAGGTACATTCAAACTAAAATGGAGTTTTTGGACATCTCCTCACTGGGAGTTTCCTATCAATATGATGTCAAAATTGAGTATAAATTTAGGCACCAAAACAAACAAGAGTTCGGGTCTGCAAATCCGCAACAACCAAAGTATGATAAAGACGAACCTAAAAAAATCCTCCTGAAAACTAGTCAATGCAAAGGAAAATAAGGGTACTAAAAATACAAATAAGGACACTCGCAAATTGTGTTGTTTCCAAAAACGACCCTGGCACAACATCGATGAATGTGGCTCAAAACAATCATTGCTAGTGAATATCAAAGACAAGGATCCAAATCCTGATTCAAAATTTGATTCAAAAAATACTAGTAGAAGATAGATCATCGACCAACACCCCACTGCTATTGTCACAACCCCAACAATTCAACAGAAGAACCTGCATATCCTGAGGAGGGGGAGCTCCTTTTTCATTCACAAATATGGGTGAACGGGACCCCTCTGCATTTTATTGTTGATAGCAGAAGCCAAAAAAACCTCATCTCAGCAGAGGTCGTCAAATAGTTGGGATTTTCAACAACACCACATACACAACCATACAACATCAGGTGGATTTTCCAGGGATGAGATCTTTGTGTCAGCCATTAGTTTCGATTGTCATACGAAATCCAACCCTTCAAGGATGAGGTATTATGTGATGTTTCCATGTTCGATGTCTGTGATGTTATTTTGGGCCAGCCATGTCTATGGAAGCACCATGCTATTTATGAGTCTCAACCTCATAGATTCATTGTTACTCTAGGGGTTCATATCTAGAGAATACCAGAGGTAGTTCTGACTATTGTCCCACCTAATCAGTGTTGCAAGGTATTATCTCATACTACAAAATTCAGCTTTTTCATAGTCTGTTCAAAAGGTGAACAGAAGAACATTGCAACCGTTGCAACCTCAGTCCAGGAAGCTTCTATCCAGCAGAAGAAAAGTGCAAGGATTCATTTTGCACACAGTAATCTCATGTATTCAGACTGGTTAAAAATTTCCAACCCTTCCAGCCACATGTTCGTGACAGCCTTCAACAAGCTAAGCAACGTAACTTCTCCAGCAAGGCAAGCAGCTCATCAAGATGTTGATTCAACAAATTATTTTCCCTCTCCCCTGAGCACTCAACACAATGGATACCATTTCTTCCTAAGGAGGGAGGATTGATCCACATGGATATCAGTGGCCACCCACCTATTCTAACTGGCTCAAAACAATTTTTTGGCAACTTACTATTTTTAGCAATTTTTTGGTTCCTAAACTTCTGGGGCGATTTTGAGAGTCTAAATGAAGTTTTTTCAGGATATATCACCTCACAAATAAGCAAAGGCTCTAATTGAACCCCAAAAATAAATTTCCTCGACGATACCTTTCCAACGAACTATCGTGCGCCCCAAACGGAGATTGTATGCCAACGTTACACCCCCGGGAAGTTGATACACCAAACTACCCAATTTTCATCTTCTGGGGTTAGGGTTTTGGATTTTCTTTATGATAAAAATGCCTTTGGAGCCTCATTGTAAAATTGTCTTCTTGTGAATGCGAGTAGCCACCACATCTCTTCTCAGAGATCATATGCCACGATTCTAGTGAGTCTTCCACTCTGTATTTCTACAATTTTGTACATTTCACTCATTAATAGAAATTGTGTATTAATGTATCTCTGTGTTTATAGTTGCTTCTCTAATACATTTTTGTTATATTATTGGATATCTAAGATATCTCTATACATTTATTTATTATATCTTCGCTCTCATTTCGTGCTAAAAATAATCTGAATCAACTGCACAAAAGATTTTGTGCGTAGGGATTTGGTTGCCTACACTTCAAAAATATGTGAAGGAATACTGTGAGTCATGCAGCCTATGTCAAAGAGTGGGAAATCCATCTAGGAGGGATGAAATTTATTTGAATCCATAGGTTACACTGCAAGCATTTGAGAAATGGTCCATAGAATTTTTTGGGCCAATCAAACCACAAGCAAGAATATCAGGGGTAGGATACATCATCACTGCAACAGAGTATTTGACAACATGGGAAGAAGAAGCACCAGTTACAGACTGCACCGTGGAGACTGTTGCATGGTTTTTGTTTAGAATGTATTACTCATTGATCACGGCACACCCTTTCTGAATAAGACAATTGCATCATTAACTAAGGAGTTCCAAATTTATCATCAAAAGAGTATATTGTATCATCCTAAGGCCAATAGAACAGTGGAAGATTTCAATAAAATATTGGAGAATGCTTTGACAAAACTTTGCAATGTAGGGAGAGACGATTGGGACTTAATAGTTCCTGTAGTTTTATGGGTTTACAAGACTACAAGCAAGAAAATGACAGGGTGAACACCTTTTAGGTTGGTCTATGGGAAAGAAGAAGTAATTCCTATGGAGTTTATTGTACCTACCCTGTGCATTGCAGCAATCACAGATCTTTCATTCTCTAGCGAGTAGAGGAAATACTATCATAGTTAGTACAGCTTGAAGAATATCGGTTTGTCATGGGTTTCCATAAACAAGTAGAGAAGGAAAGAGAGAAGGCTTGGCATGATCAACACATTAAACAGAAAAAGTTTCAGGTGGTAGATTTGATATTACTCTATGACAACAAGTTCATGCAACATCCAGGAAAGTTTAGAATGCACTGGTTAGGACCCTATGTGATTTAGCATGTAACAGAGAAATGTCTTGCGTAGTTTGAAACCCTGAATGGAGATTTACTTGGAGGAATGGTGAATTGAAGTTGGTTGAAACTATATAGAGATGGTCGACACTCTATGCAGTAATTTGGGTTGTGTCAGAATGAATGTATCATAGTAGTTGTACTATAGTAGGAGGGAAAAACGCAGAAAAGAAAATAAAAAATAGAAAAGGGAAGAAAATCAAATAAAAAGTAGATATATAAAAAAGAAAAATATTACAGAGTACTAAGGTATAATAACTTGTGCATAAGGGATGACTATCATGCATCATGATGGACTTGTGTCAATTCAGAAAATAAATCACAGAGGAAAAAGATTGTGAAGAAAACAGATGCAAAAGTAAGAATAGCTGTGTAGTTTGGCAATGACAAGACCGTTAAAAAAATTAAAGCATGGAAACGACAGTTATGAAGCAGGAATGACAGGTCATAAAGGCACCGTATAATATTAAATGGTGAAATATGCCACAAATATTGACAGATTGGCAGTACGAGGGAAAAATCACACGACGGATTTGGTAATAAAGATGCAATGCATTTATTTAACAACTCATCAACCACATTGGAAGATTGGAAAATTTATTTAAAGCATGAAGAGACATGAACAGTTGGAAAGGAGGCACAAAAATAGAAGAAGGTTGTTAAGTGTAAGTCATCGTTGCATGCAAGTGAAAACAAAACAGAGTGAACCAGAGTGAATCTGAGTGCACCAAATCCGAGCTACGACTACCAAAGAACAGACGTCGAGCCAGTAAAGGAATCTGTCACATAAGACAAATGGCCCCGTGAAATGTTGGAGTGTCACCAGTAGTAGCACGAAAACAGGAAAAATGTCCATTAGAGACACCAAAGGTCGAGGAAGTACTCGAAGCTTCGTATTCAGCTTCACAAGCTAGTTTTCATAGAGATTAACTTCCACCTAGGATGGATAATGCACCACCAAACATTGTACCATAAATTGGGAAATACCCACTGCTTACATCACCAGTTCCACCTAGTGTAAGCATTGAAGGAGAAATGTTGAGAAAGGTTGCAAGCCTCAAATTCATGGATCATGACATCACCTATGAAAACCAAATCCTAGATACGACCAGGGAAACATATTTGCGAGCTAGGAGCATAATAAGCATAGGAGAAATCTTGATGGAGACACAGGAGTGGGAGACATGATTGACGAAGGCAGGCGTACTGAACCTGTTGGAGATTCCACATTTTGGGAGAATTTTTGAGATTAATTCTTGTGTGAAGGTGTTTCTCACCTGTTTCCATGAAGGGACACTATGGATTGATACTTGAGTGTCAATTGACACTATGTTGATTGCACGCATTACAGGGCTTCCAAAGGTCAGTGAGGATCCAACCATTTTGTTCAATAATATAGGAGAGAGATCCTTCTCAGAGTCGATGAAAGAAAATTTCAAGACTTTCTGGGGGAAAAGGGGGTTTGTTGTGAAAAACATCCATGTTAATAATGTTAGGTTTGCGACATAGGTATTTTCCTGCAATTTGTTGCGAAAATGTAGGAAGGATGAATTACCAATTGTCGTCATTGTAGCTGCAGAAAAACATGTCGAAGGGGTTCATATGAACTCGACCACCTTATTCGTGAACCAGTTTTTGCAGGATTGTATTGAGGCCCATGAAAAGGGCACGAAATTTCACTATGCATGGTTGTTGATATTTATTGTGTTGGTTGGATGGAAAGAACCAAGTTACTATCATCACATGCGCACATCAGGCAGAGGCAATTTGGTCGGGATATATGCCAACTTATTGCATACAACGATTAAGAGAAGACAAAATGACACTAATGCCACACTTTATGTATACTTGGAAAATATCATGCATCTATTTGCACACACACCATGCATATCAATAGAGATGGTAGCAACATGTAAGTATATTGTGTGTTTTAAAGTAGGCATGCACCACATGTATGTGCATGCCAAGAAGGACCCAGGGCGCCAGTGGTTTCCAACCAGTTATAGGATAACAATAGAGGACGTATGTTTAATAGTGAATGACTAGGAAGGTGGCGAGAAAATCCCAGTAGAGAAAACAGGGCAACCAGAAGAGGAAGGAGAACAAGATAAGAGTGATGATGAACCCGATGAGGAGCAGGGGAATCATCAAAACAATGGTGCGGGAGATATTCCTGGCCCATCCACGATAAAAAATCAGCAGACATTCCCCAAGATAGTATCCAAACGAAAGGATAAGGGGAAAGAACCAGTATGAGGGGTGCAAAAAAAGACTAAAGCGTATAGAGAAACCCCAATTTATACTTTAACTAATGATGATAGGGATAGGATCAGCTATCATATACGGGATGCTGCAAAAAAATAATGGAGGAAGCAACCAAGAAGAAATAAGAGTAGAAGAAGAGAGTGCAGGATCAATGTGAAGCACTCCAACAACTCTTAGTAGCTACTAGCCTAGAAAAAGAGAGCAAAACCAAGGGAGTACCATCCATTATTCCAGGGAAACAAGCAGAGAGTGTGCATCTGGTCTTGACCCAGTTAGCATCTGGGTATAGAACACTTCGTATTGAGACAAACACACTTGAATTTCCAACATATGAGTTAAAAGAATAGGTGAATGTGCTAGGACACCTGAATATAGTGGTATTGAGGATACCAATACAAATATTACAAGACTTGCAAATGGGACTATTGCAAGAGATTAAAAGCATATGCAAGGAAGCACAACATGAGCTAATGCAAATGATGAACAAAAGAGATCAGTTGCAGCAACAGTATAACGTTGTGCTCCAACAAAAGAAGGAAGTTGAAGGTCGAATGAAAGAGGTAATGAAAGACAAGACGAGGTTGAAGAAAGGGTAAGTAAATCCCTCAAGGAGAAGGACGGAGATGAAAATATAGTTTATAAAACATAAGCAACAGTCCAAAAACTATACAAGGATATTCTAGAAGTCTCCATAGTAATAGAAGATACTATGGAGGAACAAATATTGAATATCGGTGAAGTCATCAAGGGTGTTATCACTGAAATTTTGTCTGCAAATGGTTACAGGAATCCAACATATTCAAACAACTATGAGTCAACCCATGGGCCAAAATTACCAAAAAAACATTTCCAAAAGGTCCAAAACTATACAACCAGTCATAAAATCAAGATGTGTTATGACTACACAGGGTGCGCACGCACATGCGCCATCTAGAAACGTAGGAAATGCGCACATGTGCACGATGCACGACTTTGGATGCTAAAATTCACGCACACCTGAGAACGACGCATTTATGAGGTTGGTCGGCCTCCCACCCACTTTTGGTTCAACTTCCAAGTCAATTTGACATCCAAATCTCGGTTGGATACGGCTGGGTGGCTGGTCAAAGACCTAAAGGTGCCCTAAACAACCCCTTTTCACACTAAAAGTTGGTTGCACAATACCTCAAAGTGGTGCTATAAAATAGAGCCATGGGTGCACTACATTTTCAAGGAATTCATTTGTAAGGTTATGTTGTTACTATTCCCTTGGGGAATCCTCTTTTCTCATCAAGAGAATACTAGCACCATTCCATTTGGGCAATCCACATCACCTTTTGAGTGGGTTATCTTGGGATTCTTTCACCATTTCTTTCAAGTTTTTCAAGTTGTAAGAAGAGCTTAATATTGGGGGTTCAAGAGCCCTCCCATGGAGGAAGAAGGGACCCAAAGTCCCCTTTCTTCTTGGTGTTTTATTTTCACTAATACAATCCTTTCCATTGGTGACATGAGTCTTGTGTGTTTCTTGTTCTTATGTCCTTATGCTCAATAGTTTAGTTGTTTTTTCCTTTCCTAGTTTAATTCTTAGCTTAGTCTTTTATGTTTATTTTTCTAACCCTTTCCTTCACTGTTGTCTTGCTTAGCTAACCCAACTAAGCTT
>ML783653.1:1611302-1641256 GCA_009831015.1 Picea engelmannii
AGTTTCTAGCTCCAAATACACTCCAATTTTCTCTAGAATTCTCCCTCTATGGCTACACCAACTCCAAACTCTCTTTCTTTCTCTCTACTTTATCCTCATGCACCAAAACGCAATGTGTAAAACTATTGTCGCCACCCATATGAATTTCCTCTCTTTGGCTTGCCTTGATTGACTCACACTCTTCCCCAAGATGATTGTACTCAACCATTAGGTTCCCAATAAATTTTGGATGTGACCACTCACACCCACCCTCTTACATGCATTCAATGATTGGATTTGGGAACACTCAATAAAAATGGGAAGGTTCATATACAAATACAAATTTTAGGAAAATGGGTTGAATTAATATACATGGGTAATTCCCCCTTGGACCCCTCTTGGTTAGTATCCTAGACACTCCCCTCTCTTATGGATTAATTCATCCCCTCCTTCTCTTTTCCATGTCCCCTTAGCAACTGACATCACATTTTTATTATTAATGCATAGGAATACAATTTGCATACTATAACGCTTGGTTGTAGCCACATATTATATCTACATAAGCATTAGTTAAACTAGGGATTATAGTGGGGATGTTACATTCCCCCTCCCCTACAATTATGCATCATCCTTGGTGCACTCTATGTCGATATACATATATGCAAATTTACATCACAATACTTAGAAAAAATAAAAATTCTGCAATTTTACAACTTTAGTAGAAGCTCCAACCATAATCTCATGTTCCTCTCAACTCGTCGACCCAAGGAATGCACCATTCATTTATCAAGGAAAACCCAAGGTATGTACCATCCATTTATCAAGGCTAAACCAAGAAATGAGAGATTCTTTTATCAAGGTCCTCAACATTGTTGGCTAGGACTCTAAGATGTGGTTCTAGAACTATAGTTTCTCAAAATGGAGTCTTGCATTATGTCTTCTTCAAAATTGTCAAATATTTGGGGGTACTCTGCCTGCATTTTTTCTTCATTCTCCCATGTAGCATATTCAGGAACGTAGTAGGTCCATTGAACCTTTACTATCCCTATGGCCTTGTTCCTTATCACTTTGACTTTCTGGTCCAGGATGTGTACTAGTTCCACTCGGAAATCCCCTTCATGCTCCACCTGGATCACATTCCAATAAATTATGTGGTTAGTATCAAGTACATATTTCTTTAATGATGACACATGAAACACATTATGCACTCTCATGGATGCAGACAATGCTAACATGTATGCAATTGGCCCTATCTTTTCTAAGATTTTAAAAGGTCCATAATATCTTGCTTCCAACTTTGGGAAAGTTCATAATCTTAGTGAACTTCTCTTTTTCTGCACTTTTAAAAACACAGTTTCGCCCACTTTAAAAAATCTAAACACTCTATTCATGTATGCATAACTCTTCTATCTATCCCGAGAAGCCTTTAAAAAATATATATCCTTGTCATCTTCTCTTCCTTTTCCTTTAACAATTCTAGCCCAACAAATGCTATGTCTTCTAGATTATCCCAACTCACTGGAGTGTTACATTTTTTTCCATACAATGCCTCAAATGAACTCATTTTCAATGAGGCATAATACCCATTATTGTAGGAAAATTCAACTAAATGAATATAATTTTCCCACTTTGATGGATGATCCGTCACATTCATTATAAGCATGTTCTCAAGTATTATTCTGGCTCTCTTTGTTTTCCCATCTAACTCTGGGTGATATGTTGTACTGAGATTCAAATTTGTTCCAAATCCTTTGAACAAACCCTTCCAAAAATTCGAAGTAAAATTTGGATCTATATCTGAAACTATTTCCTTAGGCACTCCATGTAACCTAGAAACTTCTCTCATATATATTTCTACAATATTTGATGCCTTGTGTGTAGTCTTCACAGGAATAAAATGTGTTGCCTTAGTCAATTTATCCACCACCACCATGATGGAATCATGTTGCTTGGTTGTTTTTGGCAACTTAGTAATAAAATCAACCATGACAAATTCCCACTTCCATTCTGGAATGGGAAATGGTTGTAGCAAACATGTTGGGTGTCTATGTTTTGTCTTTACTTTTTGGCATTCTAGAAATCTGTATATGTAATTATCCGCTTTGTTTTTCATTCTCGGCCAAAAGTATTGGCTTCTTATAGCTGCAATTGTTTTATGATATCCTAGGTGCCTGGCATATGGCACATTATGCGTTTCCTTCATAATTGCATTTTTCAACTCACTGGAATTTGGCACATATACTTTTCCTTTGTACATGAGAATGTCATCTTCTTTTAGCTCATAAGAATTAAATTTCTGCTGAAAATTACTTTGTTGTAATATCTCTGTTATTTTTACATATTATTGATCTAAACTTCTTGTTGAAAAAAAACAATTCTTTCAAATATGGTATGTACATGTTTATGGCTTCAATATGCTTCTCATGATCTCTTCTTTTGATTGCATCGGCCACTTGATTTTCCTTTCCCTTTGTATTCTTAATTTCAAAGTCATATTCACTTAGGAATTCAAACCATCTAGTTTGTCTGGCATTTAGTGTTGGTTTTCCAAACAAATTCTTTAGAATGCAATGGCATGTTCTTAAATCGAATTTCTTACCCATAAGGTAATGCCTCAACATTTTTAATGCATGTACAATTGTTGCTAACTCTAGATCGTGGGTAGCATAATTTCTTTCATGCTCTTTTAGTTTTATGGATTCATAGCATACCACCTGATCCTTTTGACTGAGAACAACACTGAGCCCTTCCTTGCATGCATCGATGCACACAACAAAATATTCATTTGGATCTGCAATATTCAATATGGGAGCACTTGTCAATATTTCCTTCAAATGTTGAAATATTTTTTCACACTTGGAAGTCCATTCAAATTTCACTCCCTTCTTTTACAAAGACGTGATTGGACTTGCAATCTTTCAGAAACCTTTTATGAATTTTCGTCAATAATTGGCAATACCCATGAATTATCTAACCTCTGTCACATTCTTTAGCATTGGCTATCCTCTAATGGCCTCTATCTTATCATGATCAACTTTCATCCCTGTTGCTAAAATTATATGCCCCAAGTAGTGAATATTCTTTTGGTAAAAGATGCACTTACTTAGCTTAGCATATAATTTATGCTCTCTTAAAACTTGCAATTCCATTCTTAAATGTTTCTCATGTTCCTATTTCAACTTAGAATAGATGAGTATATAATCCAAGAACACAATTACAAACTTGTCCAGGTACACCCTAAACACTCCATTCATTAGGAACATAAAGACTGATGGGGCATTTGATAGTCCAAATGGCACTACCATGAATTCATAATGCCCATATATTGTCATGAATGTTATATTGTTGATGTATTATTCCTTTATCCTTACTTTATGATAGCCTGATCTCAATTCAATATTATAAAATATCCTTGCACCCTTTGACTGATCAAACAAATCATCAATTCTTGGAAAAGGATATTTGTTCTTTATTGTGACCTTATTCAATTGTCTAAAATCAATACACAGCCTTAAGGTTCCATCTTTCTTCTTCACAAAAAGAATTGGGGCTCCCCAAGGTGACACACTTGGGTGTATATACTCCTTATTTAACAACTCTTCAAGTTGCATATGCAACTCCTTCAATTCTAGCATACCCATTCTATATGGTGTCTTGGACACTAGGGTAGCTCCTGACACTAAATTGATAGAGAAACCAATGTATCTCTTTGGTGGAAATCCTGGTATTTCTCTAAAAACACATTCAAAATATTTTAAGATCGGATGGTATTCAATGATTTCCACTTTGTCTTTGGCTACCTCTTTCATATGGGCTACAAAAATCTGACATCCCTTCCTAAAAATATTCTTGAACTACATAGTTGAAATCTCTCTAACAACTACAACTCTTGGAATGCCTTGAATCTCTCCTTCCTTCCCTTCTTCATCAATACATGTGATTGTCCTGTTATAACATTCTAGGCGAGCATGGTGCCTTTCCAACCAATCCATGCCAATTAAACAATCATATGAACCCAATGGTATGATGTTTACATCTACCTTCGTGCTTAGTCCATTCATGTCTATCGGACAATCTTTAACCAACTCATTGATCTTTCTCTTAGCCCTTGTGGCTAACTAAACTAACCAACATTTATTATGCTTAATTCTTTGCAAGTGATATTTCAACAGTGCTAGCATTTAGGTAACCATGGCTACCTCCAAAACCAATCAAAATTGCTATGGGTTGGTTATCAATCTTACCTTCCACTTCAATCATGGGAGATTGATATTCAGTTTTCTTGTTGTCAAAGGCTACATAAATCCTTTGCATTCTTCATCCCATGTCTTCCACTATTTCATCCTCCTGAATGTTATGGACAGTCCTCATTCTTTCTCCTTTATGAGGGAATCCCCTATATAAGTGATTTCCCTCACATCCCCAACATTGAACAGGTTGTTTCCTTGGCCTTTTCCAAAATGAATTTGCATTCTTGTGCTCATTTTGGGTTGCTTGACCTTGTTGATTTTCTTGGGAATTATTTCTAAAAAATGTTGCCTTAAAACCTTTCCACATTTGATCTTCTTTCCCTTTCATCTCGTCATTATGAGATTTTTGGAAAAATGACCTTCCTTTGCTTTGCTCATAAATAGGCCTTGATATCCTTATGGTCTCCTCCAAAATCTTGGAGTTATCATATTGGATCTTGACACTGTAGAAGGAGAGTAACCCACTTATAAACCTTTGTATTTTGACCTTCTCGTCCTTGATGAAGTCAACATACTTCAATAATTCAAAGAACCACTTCTCATATTCCTCTATTGTCATGGTTCCCAACATGAGTTCAAAGAACTAACGCAAACCCCCTTCCCTCCAAAGGGTTTCTCGACCTCATGGTCTTGGATCGTTTCAAAACACTGAGTTGGAGTGACTCCTTGGGTTCCCACGGGCACCCGAAATAACTCTACACACATTCACAAGTCTCCTCCGCAAGTGATCATGGCTATGACCATGGGTCTATCTCTTCGCAGTTCGGACTTCGAGGATATCCAGAATCCTTCTTTCACTTTTTCCCGAAGCTCTCCTCTCCATGTTTCCTAACTCTCGCCATGCGTATCCTCAGATTCATTGGTCCCACAAGGGTTCGGGTTTCGTGACTTCGCAAAACTCTAAGATTTATGTCCACAACCTCAAAACTTCTGATTCCTGAACTCTATAATCCAATTCCAAGTGCTCTTCCATAATCAACTGTCAGGATTGAACCGAGACTTTGGACTTCACGACTCTTCTTTCGTCAAGTCTCCAACTTGTCAAATACAAAGTATCAAATCTCTCTAAGGCTATCCTCCTCATAGTTTTACCAGATCTGATGATCTGGAATCACTCATCTCCCTCTGAACAATCTCATTGACACTTGGTCAAATTCCTGGTCTGCGCACACCTTGCAACAAACTTTCACCCACAACTTAGCTTCTCCTTGTGGATGGCTTCCTACTCCTTACGAATATTCTCCAACCACTTTCCTTCTCTCGTGACTAGAATCACGCTATCCCTCCTGAGATTTTGAGTCTAAAAACTCAGTCACACACTCCTTGCGGACGTCAATGAACTCCTTCCAGACGTGAGGTTTCTCTATATCCTATGAGATTTCGAGTTGAAAAAAACTCGGTCACACACTCCTTGTGGACGTCAATGCACACCTTGCACTCACTCACTAAAGAGAAATGACTGAAACTAGTCTACCCCTCACAATGACTCATACATTCAACAAAGTAAATGCAGTCATGGATTCAAGAACAGAAATAACAGAGAATTGAAAAATAACAGAAACTCTACCATTCATTCAGATAGACACATAACCAACACACATTTGGGACAATATCTCTGTTATATTCATCCAACTGAAACTTGTATACATACATACATTTTTCTTCACTATTCCTTAACCTATACAAGATAGATTCAATTACTACTCGGCTATCCTCTATCCGCAGCAACAACGATCATCATCATCAACTTTTACTGGGAAATATTACAAAGATTTATACAAAGAGGTTCTCTTCGAGCATTCCCTCCAGCTACTCTACGCTATCTTAAATTCAATTGAATATTATCAACTACTTAACACTTATTACAATAAATATCAAGTCAGACAGATAAGAGCGCAATCCCCAAATCTATACTGCGATCATCCACATTAAAGAAAAATACATTCTCCATCAATATTACATGATGGCTCAGCCTCTGATCTTTAAAGACATTCATAACTCAAAAATTTTGTCAGATATTACATTAATACATTGATCTTTTGAAATTCAAAAAGTTTCAAAACATGTGCTAGTGTGCCCAGTTGTCTTCCACGCTCATTCTTGGTTGGCAATGCTCCTGCATCATACTCCCTTGGCTGAAGAATTCATGGAATCTTGTCCATGATATCCTACACCGATCTTCCATGCTTCTGGATTTCTGTTTCACTGACCCAATTGGAATCTTCTACTGGTCGTCCTTTCCACTTCACCAAGTACTCAAAATATGTCCTCTTTCTAGTCATCCTACCAACTCTTCGTTCTATGATCTTTTCCATCTGTGGCTTCTCTACTACAGGCATATGTTTCTCCCATTGGATCCTCTCTTGATATTCATATCCTTTGGTTCCATCTTCCCTGTAAGGATACATCTCTGCAATCTTGAATATGGGTGATATACCCACATCTTCTGGCATCTCTAACTCATAAGCATTCTCGCCAAATCTCCTCGAGATTTTACATGGCCCTATCTTTTTCAACTTGAGTTTATTGTATGTCCCTCTTGGGAATATTTCTTTCCTCAGATGTGCTATAATTTGATCTCCAACTTCAAATTCAATCTTTCTCCTGTGTTGATAAGCTCTGTGCTTGTATTCACTACTGCTCTTTTTCAACTTCTCCTTGATCTAATTGTGAAGTTCCTGCATCTCTACAATGAAATCTTTCTCTCCTACGCTCCTGAATTCTCTTTGCTTTATATATCTCAATTCCAAAACTCCTCTCGTATTCATTCCATAAATGATTTGAAATGGACTCTTCCTGATGCTCCTGTTCACTGAGTCATTATATGCAAACTCATCTTGTGCTATAATTTGATCCCACTGACTACAGTGTTCAGTGACCAAACTCCTCATCAAATCTCCTAGGCTTCTATTCACCACCTTGGTCTGTCCATCTGTCTATGGATGATATGCATAACTAAAATATATCTCTGTCTCCAAATTTTTCCACAACGTCCTCCAGAAATGACCAACAAATTTGGTATCTCTATCTGAAACTATACTCATGGGAAATCCATGGAGTCTCACAACCCCTCTAAAAAACAAATTCACAATGTGTGTTGCATCACTGGTCTTTTGACATGGAATAAAGTGTGCCATCTTTGAAAATCTATCCATCACCACAAATATGGAATCACTTCCTCTCTATGTTCTTGGCAATCCCAACACAAAATCCATGCTTATTGCATCCCAAGGCCTCTCTGGAATAGGAAATGGTTGATACAACCTAGTGTTATGCTTCTTCCCCTTAGCATACTTGAAAATATTGCAATTGTTCACAAATTTATTCACCTCTGCTCTCATACCTAGCCAATAATATGAACTGCCTAATTGGGCAAATGTTTTTTCATGGCCGAAGTGTCTAGCTAGACCTCCACTATGCTTTTCCTTCAGCAAGTTCTCCCTCATCGAGCATCTTGGTATGCACAACTGACATCCTTTGAATAGAAACCCATCCTGAATCAGATGTTCGGCCCACTGGATTTTGTCTCTGAGTACAGGATTCGCACACGCTTCATATGCCTCTCCAAAATCTGGATCATTGTGATACATTTCCTTAAGGTGATCAAACCCCAAGATCTTGACTCGAAATTCCTGCAGAATCAAAATCCTCCTGCTTAATGCATCAGCAACCTTGTTAGCATTTCCATAAATATGTTTAATGAAAAAAGTGAAATTTTGCATAAATTATATCCATTTGGCATGTCTTTGGTTTAAATTCTCATGTATGGTTATGAATTGCAAAGTGTGATTGTCATTGTACAAAACAAACTCCTTGGGCACAAGATAATGCCTCCATTTCTTCAAATCTTGGATTATGGCATAGAACTCTTTGTCGTATTTGGAGTACTTCCTTTTAGCTTCATTCAACTTCTCACTGAAATATGAAACAAGTCTGTTCTCTTGACTCAAGACCGCTCCAATTGCAACTCCACTTGCATCACATCTTACCTGAAATGTCTTTTTGAAATCCAGTAAAACCAGAATCGGTTGTTCAGTTATCTTCTCCTTCAATATGTTGAATCTCTTCTCAGCCTCCTTTGTCCATTTGAAAGACTTGTGTCTTTTATTCACTGTATCCATCATTTGAGCACTAATCACACTTAAATTTCTGATGAACTTCTGATAAAAACTTGGCAATCCATGGAAGCTTCTCACCTCAAAGGTATTCTTCGGTGACGACCATTCTCTGATCACTTTCACCTTTTCAGAATCCATCTTCAACTCATTTGAAGAAGTAACAAAACCCAAATATATGAGATTTGTCTTCATGAAAGAGGACTTCTTCATATTAATCAACAACTTCTCTTGCTGCAACCTCCTCATCACCAATGTTAAATGTCTTAAGTTCTCCCCTTTTGTCTTGCTAAATACTAGTACATCATCCAGATATACAATGACGAATTTACCAATGAAATCCTTTAACACTTCATTCATTAGCCTCATAAAAGTACTTGGGGAATTTTTTAATCCAAACGGAATAACAAGCCATTCATATAACCCCTCATTCGTCTTGAATGTTGTTTTCCACTCATCACCTTCTCTCATCCTGATCTGGTGATATCCACTTTTCAAATCTATTTTTGCAAAATAGTTTGCTCCACTGAGGAAATCCATCAACTCATCCATCCTTGGAAATGAAACTATGCATCTGATGGTGATCTTGTTTATGTCTCTTGAGCCCATGCACATTATCAATCCACCATCCTTCTTTGGACTCAATACAATTGGTACTACACATGGGCTTCAACTTTTTCTGACCAATCCCTTGTCTAACAGATCTTGAGCCTGGATTTTCACCTCCTCATTCTCTTGAGGTGTCAATATGTATGCTTCTTTATTTGGAAGGCTTTCTCCTGGTATCAATTCAATGTGATGATTGATGCTTCTGATAGGTGGCAATGAGTTTAGCAAGTCATCCACTACAATGTCAGCAAAATTCTCTAACAACTCCTAAACTTCCTCAGGCAGATCTTCCAGTGAAGTACTGGTAAGTATAACTCCCATCTTCCTTAGTAAAAAAAAATGCATATCCTACTCCTTCTTTACTTCCTTCAGAAGTTCCTTCCCACTCATGAGAATTATGCTCGCGCTAACTTCATCCTTCACCTTTTTCTCTTCAATCGGCAGCAACATATGTGTCCTACCATTCTTCTCTAAGGTGTAAGTATTTCTCCTCCCATCATGAATAGCATTTATGTCATACTCCCAAGGTCTCCCCAATAAAACATGACATACATCCATAAGAATCACATCACATAGAATCTCATCTCTATATCCTCCTATTTTGAAATTAACTAGGCATTGTCGAGTGACTGTTACCTAATGACCTTTCTGCAACCATGAGACTTTATACGGTGTTGGATGTGTAGTCATCTCCAACTCTAGATTCTCCACTGTCTCTGTGGATACTCAGTTGTCAGTGCTCTCATTGTCAATTATTACCTTTCAAACTCTATCCTTCGTTTTGCAAGTTGTCCTAAACAAATTGTTCTGTTGCACTGGTTTTTCAATCTCTTGATCTTGCTTCAAAAGAACCTTCTTCATCATTAGGGATATTCCATCCTCTGCACCTTCTTCCTGAGCATCCCACTTCTGTGCTTCTGATATGTGAGCTTCACCTCCTTTCTTTCTCTTGGGGCAATCCCAAGACATGTGTCCCATTTTCTCGCAGGCATAACACCTTACTTCTCCTCCTTTGCCTCTTCCTCTTCCTCTGGGAAAAGAACTTCTACCACCACTCTGCCTTCCTCGATAACTTCCTCCTCTCTCAGAGTGACTATGTGGTTTTTCTTCCTTGTCTCTGGGCTTATGTGCCTTATCTTGGGCAACTCCCTTGCCTTTGTTCAAGCTTTGGCCTCTGTTCTGTTGACTTTGTTTTCTAGTCAACTTCTCTTCTGCTTTCAATGCCATTTTATAATTGTCCTCCATTGTCTTGACTATCGCCATACTAATTTCATCCCGGACATCACACCTCAGCCCATTAATATATCTGGAAACTTTCACTTCTTCCCTCTCTTTGTCCAGTTGTAATGTTCAATTTGTAGAACTCCTTTGTGTACTCCTTCAAATTCAATCCTCTCTGTCTCAGGTTCTGCATCCTCCTGAACAGACTTATATGGTAATCTTTGGGTATGAATTTTTCCTTTAACTTGGCTACCATTCGATCCCGACTCTTGATATTTTGCTTGAATTTGCTTCTCCTGTCAGCCTGCAGTTCATCCCACCACAGTGTTGCATGTCCTTTCAACCTAGTGACAGCATGATTTACTTTTTCTCCTCTTCGACATCCTCATAGTTGAAATACTTATCCATTGCTCGTATCCAGTCAAGAAATTCCTCTGTGTCTAAACTTCCTTCATACATAGGGATGTCAATCTTCTCTCTGGCACCCAATTTGACAACCTCTCTTAACAAGTGTTCTTCCATAGAATCCTCATCTACAGCTTCCTCAACTTCTACTTCTTCCATTTATGCCTTGTTGATGTCTCCAGCATTAGGCGCTCTCCTTTGTGTTGTCTCCATGGCATCCAGCCTCGCATGTAATTCTCTCATTTCTCTTTTCATAGCTCTGTTAGCTACAGGTGGATCAACATGCCTTCTAGGTGAGATTGTGCTAACGCTTCTGATACCTCTCCTTACAGAATTCCATTTTGTACTCGCTCTGATACCATTGTGACACAGACCCCCTTCCCTCCAAAAGGCTTCTTGACCTCCTGGTATTGGATCATTTGAAAACATTGAGTCTGAGCAACTCCTTGGGTTCCCACGGGCACCTGAAATAACTATACCCACACTCACAGGTCTCCTATACAAGTTACTATTACTATGATCATGGGTCTATCTCTTTGCAGTTTGGACTTCGGGGATATCCCGATTCCTTCTTTCACTTTTTCCCGAAACGCTCTTCTCCAAGTTTCTGAACTCTCACCACGCCTCTCCTCATATTTGTTGGTCCCACAAGGGTTCGGTTTTCACGGCTTCGTGAAACTCTAATACTTATATCCACAACCTCCAAACTTTCGATTCCTAAACTCTGTAATCCATTTCCATGTGCTCTTCCGTAATCAATGGTCAGGATTGAATTGCGACTTTGGACTTCATGACTCTTCTTTCATCAAGTCTCCCACTTGTCAACTTCGAAGTATCGAAGCGCTCTATGGCTATCCTCCTCGTAGTTTTACCAGATATGACGGTGTGGAATCACTTGTCTCCCTTTGAACAATCTCTTAGACACTTGGTCGAATTCCTGATCTGCACACACCTTGAAATAGACTTACACCCACAACTTAGCTTCTCCTCGTGGATGGCTTCCTACTCCTTACGAATATCCTCCAACCACTTTTCATCTCTCATTACTGGAATCATGCTATCCCTCCTAAGCTTTCGAGTCTAAAAACTCGGTCACGCACTCCTTTCGGACGTCAATGCACTCCTTGCAGACATGAAGTTTTGATATCTGCTATGAGCTTTCGATTCGAAACAGACTCAGTCACGCACTCCTTGCGGACGTCAATGCACACCTTGCACTCGCTCACTGAAGAAAAATAACTGAAACTAGTCTACCCCTCACAATGAATCATACATTCAACAAAGTAAATGCAGTCATGGATTTAAGAACAGAAATAATAGAGAATTGAAAAATAATAGAAACTCTACCATTCATTCAGATAGACACATAACCAACACACATTTGGGACAATATCTCTATTATATTCATCCAACTGAAACTTGTATACATACATACATTGTTCTTCACTATTCCTTAACCTATACAAGATAGATTCAATTACTTCTCAGTTCTCCTCTATCTGTAGCAACAACGATCATCATCAACAAACTCTACTGGGAAATATTACAAAGATTTATACAAAGAGGTGCTCTTCGAGCATTCCCTCCAACTACTCTACGCTATCTTAAATTGAAGTGAATGTTATCAACTACTTAACACTTATTACAATAAATATCAAGTCAAACAGATAAGAGCGCAAGCCCCAAATATGTACTATGATCCTCCACATTAAATCAAAATACATTCTCCATAAATATTACGTGATGGATCAGCCTTTGATCTTTAAATACATTCATAATCCAAAAATTTTGTCAGATATTAAATTAATACATTGATCTTTTGAAATTCAAAAAGTTTCAAAACATGCGCTAGTGTGCCCAGCTGTCTTCCATGCTCGTTCTTGGTTGGCGATGCTCCTGCATCAAGAACTCTTTCATCTTCCTTTCATAATAATGCTCGGATAAATATTTCTCTTGGAAATATCCTTTGAAATGTCTCCATGATATCCTCTTCTCATCATTTTTCTTGGCTTGCTTGAGATGATCCCAACACATGGTTTCCTTTCCTTGCAAGTGGTAGGTGGAAATTCTAGCTTCTATTCGGGAAGGGTAATCATGCAGCTGAAAATATTTCTTCATTTTCAACAACCAAGCCTCTGCCTCTTCTCCTTTCCTGTGCTCACCATTGAAAGTAGGTGGCTTGATTTTCCTAAGTTCACCTTACAAGATCTCTGCCTCATTCCTTCTTCTTTTCCTCCTAACAGGAGACACACTCGTGCTTCTCCCTCACTCTGAACTTGCATGAGTCCTTCTAGTGGAATGCTTTGGAGAATGATAGTGCTTTCTCACACTTCTTGACTTCTTATCATTTCCATGATAATCCATTTTGCTATGGGAACTTGATGCTGACACTTGTCTAGCACTAGATTCTTACCTGGTTCCAGAATTCTTGTTGAATTTCTTATGCAACATGTTCAAGATATGAAGTATCTATTCATGATCCTTCATAATTCTTTCATTATCAGCCTTATAGCTATGCACTTCCCTATGCATGCTTCTCATAGTGATAGGCTCTTGTCTATCTCTTCTTCCATTTGACTATGTCTCAACATTTATCATGCTGACATGTTGACCTGTGACCTCTTCTTATTGTTTAATATCCTCGAGCATCTTCCATAACTTCATTCCTCATATAAGAACCAAAGTTTCTTTTATATACCATTAACTCTACAAGAAATGTGCATGTAATAATCATTATTAGAAACATCCATAACATAAAACATTCATTCCATTAGAATATAGGTTATTTCTTCATCAATTTATGAAGGACACATTGCACCAATTCAAATTTTGATTCCCTTGATGTATTCCTCTCTCATATAGCTTTCCAACGGCTATAACTATGCCTCAAATTGAATTCTAAGCGAAACGTTACAACAATTACATGATGCAATTTCCACCATTTTACTACAGAAATCTATTTATTAATTTCTGAGAATTTTCATTGCCCAAATAAAAATTATAGGTTGATGTAGTCTTCTACTCCTCAATACCTTTCTAATGACTATATTTCTTCTCAAATCTAATATCTGATCTAAAAGTTGTGGTCCAGAGAAGTTTAGGTCGTTTTACCCAATTTACACATGCATGCTACATGTGTCTTATTTCTTATCCTGGACATTTTCAGGTACCCATAACCAAAATATGAATTCATCGTTGGATTCTATGGGTCATAATTTTTCCATCGACTGCTCATGTGCCCCAAACAGACTTCAGAGCACAGAGTTATGCCCTCTAGAAGTAAAATTGGTGCCAAAATGTTACCCTCATTGTTTTGGTTGTAACTTTCTCATACAAGCTTCGTTTTGCAAACTGTTTAGCTCGTTGGATAGCTCTTTTTGAGTTACTTTATTTGACCTGCAAAGACACAATGTACCTTGGCGCACTCTATTTTCATGGGTTTTCACTTGCTAAAAACGTCGTTTAGGGCCTCAAAAATGCTCTGCAATTTAATGACCTTCAAAATTCTGAAAAAATACAAAACAAATTATACAAAATTTATTGTTTTACTACTCTAATAGCCCTTTAAATATGAATCATTGATCTAAAATCATGAGAAATAGTAATTGTTGATCTGAATCTATCGGCCATCGATGAGTGACACTTTCCTTTGGACGCGCAAAACATTTTTCCCAAACTGTCAGTCGTCGACCCAACTCCTCGATGATCGATTTGTGCACAACTCTTACATAATTTGATTCAACTATCGTCCTTCAGTGATTGGTGATTCCTGACAACTTTTGAATACACTTTCCCAAATTGGACGACCTGATCATCTTCCAACAACCACCTCTATTGGTTGACGTGGAAACTGTTGAGGCATGACACGTGGGTACCGATGTGGAATGACACGTCATCCCGAGGTTTCAAATTGGGTGATGTGGCATGAAAAATAGATGATGACATCATCACCCCCCTTTCCCCCCATTGGCCATCTATCGATTCTCTTGGATGACTCAAACACCTCGCCAAATTGACCAACCAGCGGCCCATCGGCCATCGTCGACTTCCGTCGGCGATAGAAAACACTTTGGTAGATTTGGCCAACCTATGACCATAAGCCATCGATAGTCAGAGATGTATTATGACCGAACCAACTCTTTTCCCCTTTAGATCGAATAGGACATCAGTCATTGGAGATTTCTCTTGGTGAACTTTAACACTTAGCAAATTTTTGACATTTTTCCAATCAATCTAGAGACTTTCTAGACCATCGATCTCATCCATTGCACAACCCCCGAAATGAATCTTTTTCATTGATTGTACCAACTTTGTCCAATTTTTTTGATGCATGTCCATCGTTCGTCAACCATCGGTGTTTTCTCTTGGAGAAATCTCAACACCTCGCCAAACTCATTGATCTAACCATCGGGCGTTGTCGGATTCTATCATCGAACCTCGAACTTAGAAAATTTTGATCACAATCCAGGAAAATATGGACCGTCAATCTCCTTAAACTTCTAACTGCCAAAATTAAATCTCGATCATCGATTTGATCAACCATCCAAACGAATAACCCTTGAGAATTTTTAAATTTATTTAAGTGAATCTTGGTCGTCGATCTAGATATCAAACATGATCTCGGTCATTGATTCACCAAACTTCCTGCAACTCTACAAGCGACCGTTAAAACTTGAATTTCAACCATTTCAGGTCAAATTTCGATCTGCAACTTTATCACTTGGCTCCATGGAGCCTCTTAAATATTCTCGAGTCGTTTAAACCCTAATTTTCACTCACAAAATTGGGGATTCCTCTCTCTTCTTCTCTTTTTTCCCCAACTCGTCAAAGACAAAAAGTGGAACAATGAATTTCACCAATTTTCTCTAGTTCAAGCCCATACAAGCTCGATTATTGAACCAAATTCTCTAATACCACAATGTGACATCCCCCAGCCCAACCGAAGGGAATTACAATGCGGAATACTCATAAAAACAAAATTTATGCTAACTAAATTAATTCATTTATATTTAACTAATTTCCTGTAGCTTTCAACTACGAATTAAAATAGATTTAGATATTGTCTACAACCATAAAATAGAATCATCTATAACATGCTAATAATCAACATGAAATGTAGCTAAACAACTCATTACAACAACATATAAATCATTCTCATTTACACAGAGTTCATGCACAACAATAACACATGTAAATAACATAGCAACAAGATAAAACACTTATCTTTAAAAAATGGTGTGCAACCAACTGCTTGGGATGGATGTTCCACCCAACCATAGACTGATTGTTCAAAATATCAATAGCTAGTCACCCCCGAGATGAGGCTAGTAATCCATGAAAGAGGGTGGACTCTCATAGTATACTCACAGCTCATAAAATCACATGAACCCATTGATATCTTCCTACATATATCTCGATTTTCCACCAGCTCTCTTCCTCTTGACCTGTCCAACCCAAGGAATGTACCCCTTCACTGATCTCAATCCCTCGAGCATCCCATTAGTTTACCAGGGTCTCTCTGGAACAGATAACTAGGAATATCTTAGTTGGGAACTCAAGGGAACCTACTGCTAGGAAAACTATCAAAAAACCAACAACAACCACCTGTTGTTATAGTGAAACTCGCCTAGGAGTTCATTCTTCAAGCCTGACAACCTGTCTCTTTAGTTTCTAGCTTTATATACACTCCAATTTTCTCTATAATTCTCCCTCCATGGCTGCACCAACTCCAAACTCTCTTTATTTCTCTCTACTTGCTCCTCATGCACCAAAACTCAATGTGTAAAATTTTTGTCCCCACCCATACGAATTTACTCTCTTTGGCTTGCCTTGCTTGACTCGCACTCTTCGCCAAGATGATTTTACTCAACCCCCATGTGTCCAATAACTTTTGGATGTGACCACTCACACCCAGCCTCTTACATGCATTCAATAATTGGCTTTGGAAACACTCAATCAGAAATGGGAAGGTTCATATACAAATAGCAATTTTAGGAAAATGGGTTGAATTAATATACATGGGTAATTCCCCCTTGGACCCCTCTTGGCTAGAAACTCCCCTCTCTTTTGGATTAATTCGTCCCCCCCCTTCTCTTTTCCATGTCCCCTTAGCAGTTGTCACCACATTTTTATTATTAAAGCATAGGAATACAATTCGCATATTACATCGCTTGGTCGTAGCCACACATTATATCTACATAAGAATTAATTAAATTGGGGATTATAGTGGGGATGTTACAAAACCAATAGTTTAGCCAAACCTTTCCCTTTAATAAGTTTAGTTGGATTTATTTCTAAATGAAATTTTTGGATATTTGCAATCCATTTCCCTCTTTTTCCATCACAATCTTGTTGACCTAAAGTTTCCTTTACAGTGGCATGTGGGACAAAAGAAATAATTTTGGAGAGTAATAGATAATCTTGGAAGTATTTTAATGCTTTCGCTAAGGCATATGCATGTGTTTCCATTATACTATGCTCCAACTCCACGTCCCTAAGGGCTCTACTAAATAATGAAATTGGTTGTTTGTGTTCCTATTGATTTTTCTGTAATAATGTTGCATCAATTGTGTGTGTTGAAGAAAAAGGAAAAATTATAAAATACTTCTTATAATATGGACTAATTAATATTGGTGCTTCCCCTAAGAACTTTTTTATTAAATAGAAATATTTTTAAGCAGTTTCAGACCATTTAACTTCATTACCCTTTTTTAACATGTTGCTTATATCCTTTACGATTTCAACAAAGTTAGGAATAAATCTCCTTAAGAAGTTGATATTTCCTAGGAATGATTGTACTTATTGTTTGTGTCTAGGGAAAACTATGGTTTGAATAGATTCCACCCTTTTAAAGTCAATTTTCACTCCCTCCTTGGAAACTAAGTGACCTAGAAATTTTCCTTGAGTTATTGCAAAGATATAATTTTTAGGATTAAGTGATAACCCAAATTTCCTACATTTCTTAATGATTTGTTGAAGGTGTATTAAGTGATCATCTTCAATTTTAGAGAAAACATTCATATCATCTAAATAGATACAATGAATCTATATTTTTCATTAGAAAAAAAAATGTCCATTGCTCTCTAGAATGTAGTCCATGCATTTGTTAACCCGAAAGGCATTTTATCACACATAAAGGTRCCCCAAGGAGTAGTAAACATAGTTTTATGTCAATCTTTTATTTTTACTGCAACCTAATTATATCCATAGAGTCCATCCATRCAKTGTAGCTAGAGAGGTAAWGGGGGGTGGTGGGGGGGGGGATGGCCCATAGTGATAATAGGGGAGACCATTCAATGTAAGGTGGAATAGATCCACTATATTGTTAAATAAGGCCCATTATGGTAGTTAGATATACTAATGTGAACATAATAAATKTAAGAGGACTTATTAGAAGGTTCATCCTCTAGAATGTTCTTAGGTGGTTGGTAGCACTATATAAATGGGTTCAAGCAATGTAATGAGAAGTCTTGAGAATTACTGTAATAGAGCATKTCTCTTGTTRGAGTTTGCGCTCTCGAAGAGACAAGCAAACATTGTTTTCTTTCAATAAAGGTATTATTGTTGGTACTTAGATATATAATGTGAACATGATAAATGTAAGAGGACTTATTAGAAGGTTTCGCTTCTAGAAGGTTCCTCCTCTAGAATGTTCTTAGGTGGTTGGTATACCTTTATAAAGGGGTTCAAGTAATTTAATGGGAGGTCAAGAAGAAGTATTGTATTTGGAGTGATAGAGAATTAGGAGGTTTCCCCATCGAATAGTTAAGTGAATAGGAGAGGATCCCTTCCGTAATAGGATATATAGTATGGTGTTTCCCTACCCTAAAGGTTTGATATTAATAAAGTGGATATTTTCTATATTGTTATCTAGATCTATTTTGGTGCTTTTGTATTGAAATTGTAGGTGAATGAGTTCTTGGTTGCGGGTGTTGGCCATTTGGGAATGAGGGGTGTTGGGGAGGGAAAGTATGTCCATGAAAGAAAGACAAAGAAATTATATATATCATAGTGATCAAGGAAAAAAGATGAATGCAATGGGATAGGTTCCAAATAAGGGTGTAGTAAGGGTGAGTGGGTCCATGGGAAAAATGGATTAGAAGTGATAGGTACCACAATGATCAAGGCGAAGAGATAAATCCAATGGGATAGGCCCCAAATAAGAGTGCCAGAAAGGGGATCGGGTCCACTGGAAAAAAAGGATTAAAAATGATAGGTACCACAACGATTTGGATGAATAGAGGAATCCAATGGAATAGGTCCCAAGTAAGGGTGTTGTAAATATCACTATACTTTTGTTTTACTAATGTAGAGATATACTCTATCCTGAAGAATATTACAGTGACAACTTGCCCAAATGTTAATAGGAAAAAATTATGTAGGAATTTCGCAACCAGAATGCAGAAGGTAAGGTTACGCACAATATAGCTTGTTTGTTCCATTTCTATTATATTCCTTTCCCAAGGGTTAGGGTTTTCAAGGTTCTTATAGACAATGGATTGCCCCGTGCTATAGATCTTTGATACACATGTGGGGTTGGACAGTAGTACTTGACCCAATATGTCAGGGCACCAACTAAGGTACTACTTGATTACCTACGTACTAGAGAGTATCTTCCTAAGTGTTCTTCCCAGTGTCACTATAGAGATCAAGAGGTTGATTAGCTAATCTAAGGATGGTTTCAATATATTTAGGGGACTCCCAATATACCTAATAGTACCTGGGAGTGATGGTCATGTACATATTTTGTCTGATGTGGTACTAATCGAAGGGTACCAACAGGTGTTATAAAGGTTTCCAACAAGGTGAAACGTTTGTTTCTAAGTAACCCTGTGAAACCATATGAATTTCCTGCATGTAGTCTTCCCCATCACAGTTTCACCCACTGAATGACAGATCTATGTGATTTAAATACATTAGTAGTACACATTTCTACCTTGGAAAAAACAATTTACCACAGTTTTCACAGAGGAAAGTGCTATGATACCACTTGTTAAGTACCAAATATTTGAATACAAAAGCACCACAATAGATGTAGAGAACAATATATAAAATATCTACTTTATTAATATCAAACCCTTAAGGTAGGGAAACACCATGCAATAGATCCTATTACGAAAGGGATCATCTCTTGTTCACTTGCTTCTTCAAGGAGGAAACCTTCTAATGAGATACCACTCCAAATACAATACTTCTTCTTGACTTTCCATTACATTGCTTGAACCCCTTTATATAGTGCTACCAACCACCTAAGAACATTCTATTGGAGGAACCTTCTAAGAAGTCCTCTTACAAGTATTATTTTCACATTAATATATATAACTACCATAATGGGCCCTATTTAATAATATATTGGACCTATTCCACCTTACATTGAATGGCCTCCATTGTTATCACTATGGTCCCTTTGGACCTCCAATTACCTCTCTAGCTACACTACACAAACTAGATGGATGGAATTCCTTAGTGAATATGACTTTTGAAATTAAGCACATCAAAGGAAAGGATAACTAAGTGGTTGATGCACTCAATAGAATAGCACATGAGATGCATGCTACAATTATAGCATGTATAGATCTGATTTAAAAGATAGAATTTTAGAGGTTGCAAATTTAGATCAACATTATTTGCAAATAAAAGAAACATTACAACAAGACAATTTATAGAAAAAATTTAAAGACTTTGAGCTGAAATTGGATAGAATATTCATGTACAGAGGCAAGATATATGTGTTGAATTCCAGAAATTTGAAAAATATAGTGCTAGTAGAAATGCAAAACATGCCATATATTTGACACCCAAGATACTAGAAATCAATTGCAATTGTGAGGATCCAATACTTTTGGCCCGAAATGAAGAAATAAGTGGCTAATTATATAGCCAGGTGCCTAGAGTGCTAGAGGGTAAAGGATGAGCATGGACATCCAGTTGGATTTTTAAAACCATTTCCCATTATAGAATGGAAGTGGGAAGTAGCTACAGATTATTTTATCACAAAGCTACCTAGAATAGTGAAAATGTGTGATTCAATCATGGTAGTGGTGGATAAATTAACTAAGGCTTGTTGATATTTTTTTTTATTTCAAGGGAAAATGAACAACATCGAGAGAAAATATTATGGGGAATAAGAAAGTCTCTCCTCATTTTTATTGAGGTGATACTCCCACTTCTTGATATATGGAAGATTGTTCTTCTGAACCTAAATGCATGCATTGAATAGAAAATCCCAAAAAATCTTCCAATTAAACCATTATATATATATTTGCATACTCTTATATACAGGTATACAAGTTGTTATATACATATGTACTTGTCAAGAACATCATATCATTTAAGAAAAAGAGATAATATGTCTGCACAAATTTGTATCTACAGGATTTGGAGTCTTCTTTCAACAAATTTTTTTCTTTCCTTTTAAAATAATGTGAACCCATACTCATCTATGAATTTGTAAGATGAAAGAAAAGTAAAATGGACAGGTTATCAAATAACATTACATGATCTCCTCATTACAACTCAAAACATATTTGGATGGACAATACACTTGAAATCTCATTCTTTACGCTCAAAGTTTGAAAAATCACCAGTGTAATGCCCCAAAATAGTTCTTTGTGGGAGAAATTTATAATAATACCCCAAATGTAACAAGTTTAACAATGTCTTAAACAAAAGGATTGAAACATCCTCAAGAAAATCTCAATGACTATTATATAAACGGAATCAAACGGAATTTTGTTTTTTTACAAGCAGGTATTTTTCTCCTCTAGACCTGGAATATCACGAGAATGACTAGAAGAATTCAGAGAAAGATCTTATCAAACCCATATTTTCATGTTTTCCAAACATACATGGAAAAATTTATGAAAGAATCAAGAAGAAAGAAAGATGAGGAAGAAATTTAAGCAGAACAATTCACAAAATCTTGGAAAGACAAAACTTGCTTCTTGCAAAACTCTTCACCCCTGCAAAAACTTCTGACTGCCAACAACCAATAGACAGACCCCCTTTTGAATGTCTTTCACCTCTTCTTTTATAATCTTCTTGAATATTCTTGAGACCGCTTTTCAATTGGGGTTTTATTTTCCTCTTTGTATATATGAACTTGTATATTCATGCCATCAACTAGGACCCACTTTAGAAGCTCAAATATTTTTTTAAATAAACAATTTTCCAAAAATAATTTGCAACCAATCTATGAAAATAGTCCCAACTGTAATTTAATTTTCATGGCATGATATTCATTATTTTAGCCATGGAAAACAATTTCAAAATTTTCTTCTCATCTCTAGCTTTCCAACGAGATCTAATTTGCTCAATTTAGACATCATCATCAAAAGTTATGGCCTCTGGAATATAGAGACTTAGCCATTGTTGATTTATCCATGTGAATTTTGAGCTCTTGAATTATTAATTTGCCCCACTTATCCCACATGTATTGTGGAATAGTTATCTTATCATGTTTATAAGAAAAATGCATCCTCATATTATTTGTGTGTGAAATAAAAAGAACTATAAAAAATTGTGTATCTTGTACATAGTATAGCTTTTGGTTGCCACCTCAACGCCCAATCATCATGCCAATTCGTTGTTGAGTCATCTCTGTCCAATCCATACCATCCAAGTGTCACCAAGGGGTAAGTACACTTCACTACCACATGTCACATAGGGATAGGTCCACCTCCCTACTACATGTCCCAATATGCCAAAGGAGGGGGAGTTAATACTTAGGAATAATTTCATAGAATTACATAGAAATAAGGAAATGCGGAGGTAGGGTAATGTGGGTCAGTCAAACTTAGTCAAAATACTTAGTAAAAATTACTTAGTATAGAGAGATTGTGGGAATGCAGGGTTTCGGGGGTAGGGTGATATAAAAAATGATATGAAAAATTTTTAACTGTTGGGAAGTAGTAAAACTAGCTAAGTATGGAGATGTGTGGGGTAACAGGCTTGCAGGGTAATGGGATTGTGGGGTTAGGAGTGGAAGGTGGAGATGAGGGAAGGACTCCCACATCTGCATTCACGAAGAATGACTAAGTATGGAGTATGGAGAATATGGATAGTAAGAAAAAAGACTAAGTATAGAGTGTAGAGAGTAGAGAGAAAGGAAAATAAGGAAATATGGGGACTAAAGAGAAAGGAAAATAAGGAAAATGGGTAAGTATGGGGAAATAGTGTATATATGAATGAGTAAATTGGCATATATTGGGAATATGACCTCTGTATTTTATTCTGTAAAATGTTGGACAAAGTTCAGACATAGGACTTTTCATTGATAAGGTAGATTGTTAGGGACCTAACCTCCCTAACTCCTCATGTAGGTAGAATAATATATTTTCCATGTAATAAAGCACAATATTAATAAGGCCTAGAAATAAGGAAGAATAACTCAAATGTAAGAAGACCTAATAGCAGCTTCCACTTCTAGAAGATTTTCCTCTAGATTGTTCTTATGGTAGACAGATTTAGTCTAAATAAGAGTCGAGGGTATGAGAAGTTTTTTCTTGGAGATTATTGTAATAGAGCTCTGCTCTACTATAGGTTTACCCCTTGAAGAGGCAAGTGAACATTGCTATCATAATAAATTTGTTCTTCCTGGTGATTATTTTGGTGTTATTCTGATGTTCTTTTGATACTTTTATGGATAAATCATTATTATGTTGTCATTGTTTGCTAGATATTTTCTATTATGCATAATATATTGTAACGAGAATATTGCAAGTGGTATCAGAGTGCTTTCCTTGTCATAAATTGTGGGTAAATGTTTTTCCAGGGTAGAGACGTATTCTGGTGTCTTTAAGCTACATAGATGTATCGTTATGCACATAAACCCACGGTCGGGGAGTAATACACGTAGGAAATACAAGTTGTACTTAAGAACACATATGTTGTCCACCCTTGTAACCCATTTTGGTACCCCTTCGAGTGGTAGCGCATCAGGAAACACCTATACACAGATCAACCCGGGCATCTTGAAGCCCTTTGTAGATAAACCAATCGGTCGCTTGACTTCTATAGTGTCACCGAGAACAACACTCGGGAAGTGACTAGTACCTTGGTAGTTGGGTAGTACGGCTAAGGGTACATTCTAGCCTCCTTAGTTGGTGCCCTGAGATATTGGTCTGAGTACTAATGTTGGACCCCGCACGTATATCAAAGAGATATAACACAGGGAAAACCCTTGACTGTAGATTCCCTACAAACTCTAACACTTGGGAAAAGAAAAAAAACAAGAACAGACAATATATATTGCAATGCAACTTTGTTGTATTCATTGGGGTTGTAAAATCACAACATTTTTTTCCTGCTAAGAATTTCATCATTTCGCCTCTGCACTATTATTCAGTTCGGAGTATAACTCTGCAAGAGAAAAAAAAATTAAAGTCTTGAACCTCCCAGTACTCTTATTTTATACCTACCCCATTAGAATCCTTTTCTCATTCTGATTGCAATAACACCTATCAATTTTCCACTTTTTCCCCCATGTCGTCTTGCTCCCTTCCGACTCCCCTTATTTGGGACCTACCCCATTAAATTCCCCTCTTCACCCCAATCATTGTGATAGCCTTCACCGTAAACCTTTTTTATAAGTGGTCCCACCCGCCCCATTCATCATGACCAACACCCATAGCCAAGACTTGGAAACCCACTTCAATACCTTCTCATCTCATTTCAATACTTTTTCCTCTAATTTTTAAGAGACCCAGCAGGAAGTGCTGAAACTCAACTCCCAAATGGGAAACTTAAAACAGGAAATTTCTACCCAACTTGAATCCTTCTCTACCAATATCTACAATAAACTAAATATTCATATAGACCTTAACTCATCTAACCAACCTTTTCACCTTGAAGGTGAGACTTCCTCCCATTCCCATAATTTTCAATCCCCTCCCTTTCAACGGGAACTCCACCTTCATCGAGTGGATGTGAACAAATTTGATGGCTCGTATCCCACTGGTTGGGTCACCCAAATGGAACATTATTTATTTTTGTATGGATTTACTGATGAGTTAGCCAAAATATGATATGGTGTTCTCCATCTAGATCAACAACGTTGGAAATGGTGGAAATGGCGAAAAAATTCCTGCCAAGGGTATGTGGCTTGGACACAATTTGTTGTAGAGATTTATGAATGCTTCGACACTAACACCCAACATTTAGGCCACTTGACCAAGTTGAAACAATCTGGCACAATGGAAGAATTTGTTATCTGCTTTTGAGCGCTTGTCTTTCTGCACAGAGGGCATGTCTAATGTTTTTATTCCGATAATGCTTTATCACTAGACTCAAGGAAGAGATTCATGTGCATTTCCTCATGGATTCCCCCTAGAGTTCGGTGGAAGCTACTAAAATAACTAAGGAAGCACAACAAATTGTCTATGCTCAAACAAGAAAACCCTATTTTATTCCTCGCCCTAAATTTCTCACTACCACCCCTCCTTCCGCTCCATTGAAGATCCAGAAATTGACAAGGGCCGAAATGGATGAACTCCAACTCAATGGCCTTTGTTATATTTGAGATAACAAATATTTCCTTGGGTACAAGTGTAAGGAACAAAATCTCTTTATGGCCATATCTGAAGATGTTTTTGAGGCAGAGGTTGAGGCTCCTCTTGTGTCCATGTCCCCTCACCCAACTAATCTGGCCCCACCAGCGGACCCTCCAGAATTTGAACCAGTCATTTCCATGAATTCTCTCACTAGCTTCTCATCTCCCCAAACCCTCAATTTAATTAGCTACATTAAGCATCGGAAATTCATCATCCTCATTGATAATGACAGAACCCATAATTTTATTCATTGACGCATTGCCCAAGAAACTAATTGTTAAATTTGTGCCATCAATAAATTTCAAATCATGATTTCCAATGGAGGTTCCATGAAATGTGGGGGTGTTGTGAGAATGTGTGTCTCCAAATTGGTCAATACAACATGAAATCTCATATGTTTGTTATCGACATGGGTGGTTATGACATTTTTCTAGGTGTTGAATGGTTGAGGACTGTGAGTCCCACCCTCATGGATTTTAAGAAATTAGCCATGCAATTCACCCAGGAGGGCCAACAATATAAGTTCCAAGGAATCATAGTCAGTTCCCCTGATATAATCAGTTCCCATCACATGGAATATCTCCTCAAAAAAGGGCATTCAACAATTATTGCACAAATCCATTCCATTCAAGCCACTGAGATACCATATGTGCATCCTAACCTCCAATTCATCCTCTCCAAACATCAACCTATTTTTTCTACTCCCCAAGTACTTCCCCCTTCCTGTGGTGTTCGTGATCATTCCATTCCTCTCATCCCTAGTATCCTTCCTCCCAATGTTCATCCCTACCATCATCCCTTTTCACATAAAAATGAAATTGAGAAAATTGTCCAAGAATTTCTCGTTGAAGGTGTTATACATCCTATTTCTAGCCTTATTCTTCTCATGTGATCATGATCCTTAAGAAAGAAGGATCTTGGCACATGTGTCCTAACTTCTGCACCCTCAACAAATCGGCCATCAAAGATAAGTTTCCCATTCCTGTCATTGATGATCTCTTGGATGAATTAAGTGGTGCCCATTATTTTTCTAAACTTGATCTTTGTTATGGCTATCACCAGATATGTATGAAAGCGGTTGGCATTCCTAAGACTGCCTTTTGAACTCATGAGGGCCACTATGAGTTCTTGTTCATTCCCTTTGTCTTATGTAGTGCTCCATCCACCTTCCAAATCCTCATGAATCATGTCTTCCATCATTTTCTCCACCATTTTGTCTTAGTTTTATTTGATGATATTCTCATCTATAGTAAAACATGGACCACCCATCTTGCTCATGTGGATAAATTTCTTCATCTACTCTCTCAACACCAACTTTTCCTGAAACAATCTAAATGTTCTTTTCGAGCCTCATAATTGGAGTATTTGGGTCATATTGTTGAAAAATATGGTGTCAGAGTGGATCCAAAGAAAATTGAAGCAATGCAGGATTGGCCTCAACCTAAGACTCTCAAAATCTTGTGTGGTTTTTTGGGTTTAACAGGTTATTATCGCAAGTTTGTCAATAATTATTGAAAAATTGCAGCGCCTCCCATGGCTCTTCTTAAAAATTATGCTTTCAATTGGACTCTAACAATTGATCAATATTTACAAGAATTGAAGGAGGCTATGTGCACCACTCCTGTCTTGTCCCTTCCTAACTTCACAAAAGACTTTTTCCTAGAATGTGATGCTTCAGGAAGGGGAATTGGTGTAGTCCTTATGCAATATGGTCGGCCTTTATCCTTCACCAGCAAACAAATTTCAGAGCGCCTTATTGGGCCAATCCATTTATGAAAATGAAATTTTGGCTATATTTCATGCAGTGGATCTTTTATGCCCTTATCTATTGGGGAAAAACTTCCAAATTAAGACAGATCATCAAAGCCTTAAGTATTTTCTGGAGCAACGTCCTTCATCCCCAAAGAAACAGAAATGGGTGACTAAGCTCTTTGGAGATGATTATGAGATCATTTATAAGAAAGGAAAAGACAATGTGGTCACTGATGATATTTCCAGAAAGTATGAAGATGAAGGGTCCCTTTTTTCCCTCTCTTTAATTGTACATGATTGGCTCCAATACATTCACCAAGAGTGGCTGCAAGATCCCAAAATTTCATGTTTGATCCACCAATTCCAAGACAATTATCCAATCTCCCAGTGGTACTCTTGGAACGATGATGAGTTGTGCTACAAAGTCCATTTGTATTTAAGTAAACATTCACAACTTAAATCCACAGCGCTTTCTGAGATACATGCTTCACCCACAGTTGGGAACTCAAGGTTTACCAAAACCTATGACTGAGCCAAATGCTCCTTTTTCTGGGAGGGAATGAAACAATATGTTCACACGTTCGTGGCAGAATGTGATTTTTGTCAATGAAACAAAAAATAAACAGTCAAATATCTCGGCACGCTACAACCACTCTCGATTCCACCCACTATTTGGAGGGATATCTCTATGGATTTCATTGTTGGCTTACCTAAATCGGGTAATAATTTAGTCATCAGGGTGGTAGTTGATATTCTTTCCAAATATGCTCATTTATGTACTCTTCAACGCCCATTTACAGCAACCACAGTGGCTCAACTTTTCATGGATAAAATTTTCAAGATTCATGGCATGCCTCACTCTATTGTCTCTAACAGAGATCCCACTTTCACTAGCAATTTCTGAAAAGAATTGTTCAGGCTCTAGGGAACCCAATTCCATCTCAGCACAACCTATCATCCTCAGACTGATGGGGAAACTGAAGTGGTGAATAAGTGTTTGGAAACATATTTGTGGTGTTTTACATCTGAAAGTTAAAATCAATGAGCGCAATGGTTTCCACTAGATGAATGGTGGTACAACACATCTTACCATGCAGTGAATCACATGACTCCTTTTGAAGTAGTATATGGAAAAAATTGACCCTCATTTCTCTCATACATGATAGGAGTCTCTAAGGTTCAGGAGGCTTACCACACTCTTACAGTTAGAGAAGTTATTCTTGGTTCCCTTGAAGAGAATTTGGTCATATCTCAGAATAGCCTGAAGCAACAAGCTAATCAAGGTCGTTATGAACGTCAATTTTTTGTTGGATTACTGAGAGGGGGGGTGAATCAGTAAAAGAGAAATTTAATCATTTTTAATCATATAATCCAAGTGTTATATCAATGTAGCATTATCATCGAATAACTGCATATTAAATAAACAATGAACAAATGAACAGTCATACACATACACAGTACACCAGTGTTTTATGTGGAAACCCAAAGAGGGAGAAAACCACAGAATGATTTTTCTTATATGTCTTGAAGAATTACATTCATTGGAAGCACCAACTTCCTTTTTTTTCAAGATGCAACTGGAAGGAGCCTCCTACCCACTAGTTTCTCAGGCTACAACTTGAGGGAAGCTCCAACTCCCCAATTCTCTGGCTACAACCAGAAGGAGGCTACAACCCCCTATGTTCTCCAGTTACAATCAGAAGGTGGCTACAACCACCTGTCCTTGCCCCATCTAACCTCCCTGAAGTAGAATTAGAATGATGGAACCACTGTCACACTATCACTGTGAGATATACCGCTGTAAACCTATACCCATCAACCTGTACCAAACAACCTGTACCATGCATCAACCACGCATCAACCTGTACCTCAACCTATAATCAACCTGTACCATAAAAAAGTGCATCAATCATGCACCAACATGTACCAACCAACTTGTAATCAACCTGTACCATAAACAAGTGCATCAACCATGCACCAACCTGTACCTCAACCTGTAATCAATCTGTACCATAAACAAGTGCATCAACCATGCACCAACCTGTACCAACCAACCTGTAATCAACTTGTAACATAAACAAGTGCATAAACCATGCACCAACCTATAACTCAACCTGTACCATGAACAAGTTCATGAACCATGCACAAAACCTGTACAAATAGCCTGTCACAACAACTTGTCACAACAACTTGTCCAAACAACCTATCACAACAACCTATCTCATCAATTTTATCAATCAAATTAGATCTACTCACCAATATCAATCACCAAGACAACTCTCAAAGATGTGCATCAACCAAGTATAACACAACAACTCATAATCATCACCAAGATCAATATGTGCTTCTGATAATACAAGTATGCTACATCATTCATAAACCATGTGTCAACAATACTACTAACAAGTGCATCCAACCATGTACCAAGTATGTACCAATCATGTATCAACTATGAATCAACTATGAATCATCAATATGTACCAACATCATCAACTATACACCTCATGTATGTGCCAACTCATCAACTACTTGTCTCAACCATGTACTCAACATGTACCTCAACCAAAAGCCCTCATCAATTTCAACATCCAAATCTGATTTGTAGCTCTGTAATAGACCTAGTGTATATGATCACATTCCTACAAACCTTCCTTGACTTTCACAACAAGAGACTAGCATTTTCATCAAAATTTGCTTTAGTCTCACATGCCTAGTTTTGGATTAGTCAAAAACCCTAACTTGAAGTAATCATAACTTTGAACCTATAATGTATAAATATTTGAAACTGATACACAATGTTCTTCAATGTGTTTTTTATAATTCCTCTAGGTTTCACTACTTTCTCAGAAAATGAGTTATAGCAAAAATGGCATACCTTGTTGAATTTTGGCTTATTCTAGAGAGAGACCTTGTAGAGCGTGCCCCGCAAAAAATATTAGTTGAATTGATATCAAACTATTACATAGACTATTAAAGCCAGTACCCTAACCAACACATTTTGTCTCACTGAATTTGGATCTTTTATGAATAATTTATGGCGTTTTTACCCGAAACACTTGTTTTTGACTAGTTTC
>ML783654.1:0-13938 GCA_009831015.1 Picea engelmannii
TCATCCTCTAGGTTCTTATTGGTCCCTTCCCAGACCTCGGGATGTGAAGATGTCCAAGGTATCCAACCTTCAGACTCTTTGAGTCGATCTTTCAAACCTTTGATTCTTCACGATCCCTTTCTAAGATGGATTGAGCACTTTCCTAAAAGTTTGAATTGGCATAATTTTTTTCCCCCTCCTGCCTCCATGAGCTAGACTTTACGATTTACGGTGATACAATATGTTTTCTAACACATAATATTTTTGTGCTTAACTTATCATTGTTTTGGTTTATGATGAAACACAGAGGAAGGTATTATGAGACATTGCTAGGATCGTTTCACTAGCTATTTTACTACACCTAGCATTCAACCAACAAGTAAGTAGAGGTAAGTAGGAAGGCATTTGCATTCATTGTATATACCATCTTCATTTCATGCTAGAGTAGTTTATTTCCATTTGTATATATGCTTTCTTAATTTCACTTTATTGTACCATATATGAGCCAGGGGTGATATCACCACCCCAAATGATTACTAATAAATTTTGTTGAGATCTAGTAGGTCACAGGTCATGCCAGAGATGTTGAGGTTCTCATGTGCTTTACGATGAGAACATGTCCTCGAGTTGGAGCCAGATATTATCCCCTAGCCTAGGGATAACTAAGGAGATTATGTCTTGAGGCCCACAGGTCCTAGACATGGAGTATCGAGAGCAATATTGACTTGAGCCTAGCCCTAGAGGACCCATCCTTTTTCTTCAGCGCATCCATCTTGTCAGCAGCAGCAACGTCCATCCCATCGGCCTGGTCCTTTAGTAGTAGTGGGTCTTTCTCCATGAGGTAATGAGTCTGGGTATCATGGTATGTGTCACTTTGATTTTCAAAACATTTGAATATGTGCATTTAATTCTCTTTTCCTTCATGACGTGTGCTTGGAATTTGTTCCTTTTGACTTGTCCACACCGAGGGGGGATGACAAGATTCCATAGCAATTTGGTTCCCTTAGGAGTGAGTTTCCACTGAGTGGGTTCATGAAAGGTCATCGTCCATCCCCACCATACTTATCACTTTTCATCATATTCCCTCTCATCCATCCCCTGCATTGGTTAGGGCATTGGATTTTCCAAGCTAGCAAAGGGTTGTACCTTTCCTTGTGGGAAGAAGGGGCTAAAGGCCCAGAGGATAAAAGTAGTTGGAAAAAGATAAAATACAAAAGAAAAAAACCTTTAGATGCTTTGCCCAGGGATCCCCGGAAAGCAATAAAAGGCTTCTGGGCAAGAAATGGAGGGACCCATAAAATAATAAACTCAAGACCTAGTTGGAAGATAGGGGGTCTCATCACGAGCCAGCCTATTATATCCATGGCATGTAGCGGTATGACACTACCATTCAGTTGGTCACCACGCCAAGGTAGTGGCTCTTGATGGCATATCCAAGAAAAAAGGGGTCTCATCACGAGTCAGCCTTCTCATCTCCGTGAAATTCTTGTGGGTAACGTTGTCACCGCTGGTCACCATGCCAGGGAAGTGTCCCCCAGCTATTCTCTTGAAAGAAAAAGAAATAAGATTAAAAGGTAAAAAGGAATTGAATGGGCTTTGAAACATTTGCATCCATGACAAGGTGCAGCTCGCCCTCTTCAGAGGCACCCACAGGTAAGCCATACATTTCCCTATCATCACTGCACCTATTGCCCAAACATCCCCATACCATCTCATGCACTTACATGAACTAGATTGGTATTCACCTGGAAAAATCCAACATCTAAGGAGAATTATCCCAATAGGATGTCCTGAAACCCTCTCCAAACCTGGCTTGTAGAATATCATAACGTCTTTGAGCACTTGTCTGGGAAAAGGGGGTTTTATGCACATGTTTATATAACTTTATTATTAGATGTGATTGACATTTCTATGATCCCTGTGACTTATGAGCCCATGGAGGGCGTACTTGTTGTTGTTGTAGGACCGTGCTCGACGGACAGGTACACGTGGGGAGATGATTAGCTCGGACCTCCATAGGGATAAAATCCCACCAGATTGATGCTAAGACCCCAACAAGGGGCAAACATATAGCAGAGGCTTGCACCAGAGAGAGAGGAGGACGTTCCATCAGAGACAGCCTCGTGGGCCTGGACCTAGGTGGGTATTTCCCTCCCACCATTGATCCAGATTTTATGAGCAGAACGAAATGAATATAGATTATTAAAAGATGATTAACAAAAAATAACAGAGATACAGTAAAATTGTTTTTCTATTCAATAAGGAAATAAGCTGAAACTGTAAAATGCAGCGGAAAACAAGCTTGTTGGAATGGTGGCAACTTATCTCTGAGAAGAGATGTGACGGTTGAGCTCATTCGCAAGAAGATGGTTACAATGAGGCTCTAAATACCTTTTACAATAAACAGTAATGTCAAAAACCCTATACATCCAAAAACCTAACCCTAGGAGATGAAGCACCAAAAGTCATGTGGGCCCCATTTGGGTAAGTTAGTACATCAACTTTCCGGGGTCATAACTTTTGCATACGATCGTTGTTTTAGGTGCACGATAGGTCGTTGGAAAGTTCTAACTGAGAATAACAATTTTCGATTCGCCTAGGTAAGTGTCTTTAGCAATAACTTGGGCCCCAAATCCCCAAAAACGTTGTTTCGGGCGTCAAAACGGCCCCGGAAGTTTAGAACCCGAAAAACTACCAAGGTGGAAAACTGTTTTTCAATCCAGTGGAATAGGTGGGTGGCCATCGATATCCACCTAGATAAACCATGATGTTGTCCCTTGAAGGCCCTTGACGTCATCATTCAAAGCCTTGATGTCACCTAGTTGAGGTATCCATCTTGAGGACGGTTTGGGTTGGCATGTGTGGCAGTTCCTGAGGGGTTTTGAGCCCCAACGTTTCACTTGGAAGGATAGAGTTCCAACAAAGAGGCTAACATCACCCTAGGAGGGGCATGACGTCACCCTAAAAAGATAAAATTAGGGTTTCATTGGATAATTTTGTGTAAAATTGGATTTTCTTGTGTAAACTGGCCATGTCGTCCTTTTTTACCTAATTTTGTAATTTAAGGTCATTTTCATTGTATCAATAGGGGATTTTCCCCTTGTCTATTTTCATGATTCATTCACTCACAAGTGAGGTCTGAAATTTGCACCCTTCTTAAGGGTTATTGGCTGAAATTTTAGGCGCACTTCTTGGAGGAGGCTAAATTTGGTGTTTTTTGGCATTTTCTTGGTGAAAGGTCTTCAACTATGCTTGTTGCTACATTATTCTTGGTGGATGTAAGCGAATTTCTGCAATCCTTCTTTTCTTTGAATGGTTACGGTACATTTATTTTGCATTTTTTCCAAGATTATGAAATTGTTAGTTTAAAACCCTAGGAGAACAAGCACATGTTATTGTCCTTGTCTTAACAAATTTTCACCTACTAGATTGTGCTAGAAACCCTACCTTTTGAAGCATTGTACTAGAGCCCTACCATTGCATCACTCTAGTATCATTGACTTCATCAATCCATTGTTTGTTTCAAGCTTGAGCTAAGAAAGAAGGAAAACCGCTAGGGCCTAGGGTTACCTACTTCCTAGTGGTCGGTTTCCTTCTAAGGCTTGTTGATTTAGTCCTTGGGTTACCAACACCTCAATCATCATCCTTATTGGTCCTTAGCTCTTACATTATCATTTGTTTCTTTCAAGTTTGTTGCTACAAAGTGACTCCATTAGCCCTAAAAAACATTGATTTAGACCTTGAATTTGATTGATTAATGAAACCAACCATTAAATATTTTACCTCAAGCAACCTACTAACCTTTCCTAACCCTATATTAGGCTGATTCACTAACCTTATTGTTGTTGTTATAAAATTAAGTTGCAACCAATTATTACAGCAGTAAAAGCACTTAAAATCAATTGCAAAATTTGATTTTTACATTGCCTAATTAGCTTCTGACAAGTGCAGTATATTTATATTATTGGGTTCTCATTTTTTATCATTGTGAAGCTTATTTAAGGAATTTATTGTGAAGCTATCATCTTATATACATTCCTATTACAAAATTCGGTTTGCTTCATCTTACATCAACTTACTTCTTTTATCGATAAGTCCAAGGTTTTATGAAGTACTAATATCAAATTGTACTTGCAAAAGATATTGTTTTCTTGTTGCTTTGTTTTGGGCAGGTACATCTAAGCATGTCACTGCTTCATTGATTAAACCTTTGGGACTTTCTGATCGGTGTGACTTGTGAGAGGGGATATCTTTTATTGACACTTTAACCTTTTCCTTCTCAAACCCCCAATTCATCAGGGACGTCTCCCTGGGCTATCATCCCTAAATAGAAAGAGGTTTCTTATTAAGGTGACAGTGATAGGACAACCTCTCATTACGCCATTTTTCCCTCCTTTAGCCTTTCCCTTTGGTACAAGTACAAATTGTGCGATAACAATACCCAGACTCATTACCTCATGGAGAAAAATCCACTGCTACTTCAAAACCAGACCGATGGGATGGATGTTGTTGTTGTTGATAGATAGGAGGCATAGAAGAGAAGATGGGCCCTCTAGGACCAAGCTCAAGTCATATGGCTCTCGGTACTCCATGTGTGGAACCTGTGGGCCTCGATACATAATCGCCTTAGTTGTCCCTAGGATAGGGGATAACAGGACTGAAGTGAAATGTGTCTTGGTAAGACTCTGATTGCGGATTGTGAATACAGAAGGCTAGGGTGACCTGGTTGAAGGAATCAAGAAGAGTTATTGCGGGGTTGGCTAGGCTAAGGGGACGCCTCAAAGACAA
Source organism: Picea engelmannii (assembly GCA_009831015.1). NCBI lineage: Eukaryota > Viridiplantae > Streptophyta > Pinopsida > Pinales > Pinaceae > Picea > Picea engelmannii. The sequence continues at coordinate 4,768 of ML783654.1, forward strand.
TCAGTTTGTGAAACAAATTTGAATATTTTAGCGAAGAGTTGGTAACAAAACTTTGGGGAAGTCTTGAAGACCATTCTCAACATAGTTTGCACGGATGATGAATATCCTTAGAAGCTCAAGGATGGTTGGTTCGCATGCAAATGACAACGACACTCAAAGAGAGCCTAAGACGTCCAAGGTGAGGGATCAACTCCTTTCCTTAGATAAAACGATGGAATAGCTGACAGATGCAATGTGCTCTCATGGTGAAAAAAGTCGTATGTTTGGAGACGGAGATGGAAAAACCCATGCTTAGGTTCAACGAAACTTTCCAGGAGTGTCAAGACACAACAAACCTGTTCTCTAGCACTTTAACCGACAACATTCAAGACGTACTTAAGGCAATAGAGGACACTCTAGATTCAATCAAACAAAAAGTGAAAGATCGGGAGGACACCATCACATTGCTTAAACAAGCTACAGTCAATGGGCCAAGCTCATCCATTGTGAAGACACGAATCAAGATGAAAGAACCAATGTCATTTGATGGGACTCACAACGTTAAGTCATTGGGAAATTTCTATTAAAACATGGAGCAATACTTGGAGAAACTGAACGGAAGTCCAGATGAAGCGAAGGAAACACTACCACTATGTTCTTGATAGGGACCATGAAACTTTGGGAGAGAAACTGAGTTGAAGACTTGGAAACTGGGAGGACCGCCGAAAAGATCGAAAACCGGGCAGAGATGAAGGCAACCTTGAAGGAACAGTTTGGTCCAGGGAACCAAACTTGGGTCGCTAGGAACCAGTTGTTGGCTCTCAAGCATATTGGTAATATCCAAACCTATAACAAGGGATTCATTGGCCTGATGTTGGAGATCAAAGACCTGTCGGATGAGGATAGGATTTTCCACTTCATGAATGGTTTGCAAAATTAGGCACAAAGTGAGTTGTGACACCAAAATGTGTAGATCCTTGTGATAGTGATCACAACAGTGGACAAGTTGTTAGACTTCAAGGGAGAATCCAAAGCAGAGACGAAGGCCAATGTGAGAAGCAGAGAAAGAAAACGAAGTATAAGGGAAAGACGAAGGCATCGAAAGGAAACGAATATAGTGTGAAGCAACAAAATTCCCAAAAGGATAAAAAGTCGGTTTCTTGTTGGATTTATGCGAAGGAGAATTATGCTAAGAATTGTCTGTTGAAGCAAAAATGAAAGGCTTTGGATAAAGTGGAAATCCCATTTGTGGGTTTGTTGTAGGTTTTGGGAGCTATTGTGGAGGAATAATCGACAGTTTCTCAAGACTTCGACGTGACAAGACTTAGTTATGTTCAGGAAAAGATCAATGGGAAAACGAATTCGGCTATGGTGGACAGTGGTGCTACTCACAATTTCATGAGAGAAGACATTGCATGAAATCTCATATTGTAAATTGAGCAAGCATGAAATTTATTTCAAGGCGGTTAACTCAGGTGAATAGGAGATTGTTGGTACAACCAAGAATGTTCCTACGAAATTTAGGGAATGGACCGGAAGGGCGAGTTTCACCGTTGTTTCGTTAGATGATTACAAAGTGGTTTTGGGTCAAGAGTTCATGTGGATGGAGAAGGAAGTGCCCATTCCACATATCAATTGTTTGGTTATTAAGTCAAGACCAACTCCATGTCTGGTGCCTATGGTAAAGGGTAGAATAGGGATGAAGATGTCGTCCTTGCATTTGGTGGATAACCAACGACCTTGCTTGGACATTGGTGGACGAGGTGAAGAGATGGTTGAAACAAAGAACTCAAAAAATCTATAGGTGTTGAAAGACTTAGAATGGTGCATCAACAAGATACAAGAGATCTTGGATGATTTCATTCATGGCATGGAGAAGTTTGTGGAATTTTATGAAGCAAGTATGTCAAAAGCTCCGGTGGTGACAGAGGAAACGAAGACGCTAGAGCTTGAGGAACAAAGAGTGGATTTGTTTGTTTCACAGGTGTGTGATGGGGAAGAACAACAGTCATGGTACAGACATTCCAAGGAGGTTGGATCGATCACAAAAACGCTTGGAAGTGGTGAATGACCCTACGATCCAGAACTTGAGCTCCCTGTGGAGGAAGGTGACGGTCTAAACGGTTCCAACGTCTCATTGTTGATGTATTTTTGATAGAAAATTATGGTGACACTTCAAATACTTTGGAAAAGAAAGACAAGAATGGAAATGGTGGCTCATTGGGCCTCCCCCTTCCACTCTTGCACTGAACCAGGAGCAATTGGATCATTGTCATGAAGATGACAACGAGTCGACTTGTCGATGCCTCAGAGGTAGGCACCGCAATGACTTAGGAGCATGTGATGGTTGATAAGTTGCAAAGAGAAACATATGGTTTTGGTGTTGAGTTGAATTCTTTTGAACTTGGTGTAACAATCATACTAGCTACCCGATTAGATAAGGCACAAGGGGATCCAACGCACATTGATAGCAGAGGCATTCGGAATAACAATGCAACAGTGAAACACCTAACAGAATTTAGGGTCAGGACGAATGTAGCTGGTAATCGCAATAGATGAAGTAATGTCGAGACAACAACAACTTGGAGTGGGGAGGATGTAAGGCTTGGGGCGTCCAACCCAAGCGCACGCTCCTCCACCACAAACCAAGACAAACGATTCAGGAAAGACAAAGCACTTGGTTCGGTTCAAGGAGGTGAAGGTCTTCTTATATGGAAAATTTGGGGTCCCTGGGGCATGTGTCGTTCCAAGGAACAACTTCACCAAATATTTCTTGCGATAGAAGTTGAGGTGATAACTTGACAAATACATAGGCATAAGGTGGGCGCTCCACCGAAGCAATGGGAACTCCACCAAAGAGACAGGTCATCTAGGATGTCAATTGGGCGGTTTGGCGAGCAAGACGTCAGTCCAACTGGATGGAAGGAAAATTCGATATTGGGCGAGCTCAGTCACCTTGGGAGATAGGTGCACCAAGGGGAGCGACCAAGGAGACATGTGACGGATGCTTAGCCAGTGAAGAGGTTGAACGATCTGTTAAGGCACGACTTGGGCATCCAAATGGAAATGATTAGTCGGCTAGGAGAAAAGTGGGCATGCTTGAGTGAGTTCGTCAAATCACCCAAGGGACATGTGTCGCTTAAGAAAAAGTCAGCCCAAGTGAAAAGTGGACAAGCTACCAAAGAAATGTGTCGGCTCCAAGGCAAGGGCACACGCCATCTCCTAGGATGGACACTTATTTAGGCACAGTGGAGAAGACCATTTGAAAGGGGGGGAATTTGAAAAGCAACAAGTGATTTAAAATCATTGAAGTGTAGGGATTACAAGTCGCACCATTATGAGGAAAAGGAAACAAGCATTCCAAAGATGAAGCATGAAGGAGAAGAGTTTCGTTCAAACTTCTGACTAAGGCAATGAAGGAAGAACGTCGGGTGACTCGTCGAAGAAGAGTCTTTTGTGTTTTCACACAAGTTCTTTGTGTAAATTGAGCAGAAGCTCCCTTGTAAACTTTCTTTGTGTGTGGCACGTGCTAGACTCGACACACTATTGTTCTTGTCAATAAAGATTTGGGTTTTAGGTTGGTTTGGTTGCCCACATGCATTTTGTTGTTATTGTGTATGGATGTTATTTACTTGTTGAATTCTCTAAGTATAAGAAACACACATAATTGTTAAGTAATAAGCGAAACAAATAAGGCATAGTTCGGGCCAAGTAAACTAGTGTGGCCTTGTCATCGAGTTGAACAATCATAGTGTCGCAATTTGCTAAGAACGTTGGATGATTCCACCATCCAATCAAAGGTTCTCCAGTGACCTAACAACATCTCTTTCACTAGGGAAAGTGCCTCATAAAAAGTCAAATTCAACAAAAGTTTCCATATCTAATGGAGGAATTTGACACAACAGGGACTATTGCTTTCTAAAATGGAACAACTAATCCAAGTGGATATTGGTGGCCACCCACCTATTTCACTATTTCAGCATGGTTCCACATCTTGGTGATTTTACTATAGTTTTTCAAGTCCTGAACTTCTAATGTGTTTTTCAGACATTTCCCTTGCATTTTTTACACTCTATGTAAGCCATGTGGCTTATGAAACTCATACAGCATGGATAAAGCTTCGTAACGGTTCAATATATTCCCTAAACAAAGTTTGTATGCAAAATTTGCACCCCCACAAAGTTGACGTATCAACTAGCCTCCTTGTGGTTCGCATTCCTTTTGCCACATCATTTACTAAGGTTAGGGTTTGGGATAATTAGGGTTCTTTCATCCTAGGGCATCATACTTTATGTTAAAAGGTACTTTTTTCCTCTTGTAATATTATCTTGTGAATATACATAGCCGACACATCTTTCTTCAAAGATAAGCCACTGCTATTCTAACTAGTTTGAATTACTTTGCATTTTACAATTTGTTTTTCCATTTCATTCTTTAATAAAAGTTGGATTTTACTATACTTATGTGCTCTCCATTTAAACTTCCACCTTCATTTCATTCTCAACATAATCCATCTCAATTTACCATGAATCAAACATACACATGTGGGATAAATTGAAGTGTTGACCTGATCTTTCTCATTCTAGAATGTGTTTGGTTAATATGGGATTCTGATTCTAGGGGTTTCAACCACTTCTTTTGGGTTTCTTCTAGGAGTGTTATTGTGGGATTGGTGTGCCAAGGAAGGTGGCATCCAAATAAAGTGTTCATTCTCTAGGGGTCGTGTATCACACCAAGTATGTACTATTGTGTTTTCATCCTATAGAAATAGGTTGGAATTCTGGGAGAATGGAAAGTCACAATCAATCCAATGATTGCTTTGTATGTGAGTAGACAGACTTGCAATGAGTGATAACAAGGAATAAGAGACTACTTGCAAACATTTATGTAGCCATATCTTAGTTGAACAATAGAATTTCTATCAAGTTGAAGCTCGGAATGTCAAGTATGCAAAACTCCTTGAGATTGTGACTTGCCAGGTCAAACAAATTGAGAAAGCTTGAAGCTAAAAATAGCATGTTCTATCAATTTGTACTAGGTCTCACCAAGGGTTCAACGTCATTGACCTTGCACCCAAGAATCTCAATTGGGTCGTCCCTAGCCGCAAATAGGGATGAAGAAATTGTGCAACAAGGTCAATGAGATCTAGAAATGAAGCAAGTTGATAAGGACCTCCAATGCTCAACAACCATCAAGCAGGAAGTCGTCAACGAGCATGTCTTTTTCTGAATTCCAAGATATGTTTTGTAATGCAGCTTTGATTCTGGTCAATATTTTAGGGTATACACCATTAGCTTTCTTGACATTTCTTTCAAAGAAATCATACTTGGTCAACTTATAGGAAGTGCTTTTGTATTTTTTAAACTTTGGGATATATTGACTTTTGCAAAGACCTCTTTTGCTTGTATTATCATGTTGTACGGTGCAACCACAACAACCTTTTAATACCAATTCTCCCAATTTTAGTTTAATAAATAAATATAATTGGATGATAAGAGTGGGCGATCATCGAGCTAGGGTTATGGATCTTACCACTTATGTCGTTGCACCTTTTCTAGTCAGTCCAATAGCGTCAATAAGAGTGGAGGTTTAAGCTTTCTCTCTCTGACCATTAAACAACACAAGGTTACGGTTTCAAAACCCAAAGCCCACTCATAGAGTTATGTTGTGACTTCAAGCTTCTTTGAAAGTCACTCAAATTTCCCTTCTACTAAATATCTCAATGGATATAAGGGATCCTAGCCAACATTGTGAATGTCCCATATGAATGCATCGATCACGGAGCATGGATCATATGACGTTGCAATGCGTCGATCATGGAGCATTAGCAACAAATCTTCAAGGATGGATGGATCAAACATGGAGCCAAACCTATAGGTTACACCTCTACACCATAGGTTTTTCATTTTTTTTTTAATGAAAAATAAAATATCTTAGAAGGGCCTTGGTTTTGGGTTGGGGCAAGTGTCTTTATTAAACCATGGTTACTTGTATTTGATCCAACCACCTCTATTTGTTCAACCATGTTTTTTATTTAGGAAAAAATGAAAGACCATCAAAAAAAATTTGGAAGGACCTTGGTTTTTGAGTAGGGTGAGTGTTTTCGTTCATCCATGGTTATCTACATTTAACCCAACGACCATAAATATGACGACCCCTATCTCTAATAAATTGCCAAATCTCCTTGTTGACATGTGGTATCTACAATTTCTCAAATCACTTCGAAACAATGAATATCAATTTATTAAGATACATGTAAATCAAAGTACGCAACATTTTTTTACCTTTCTCTATATTTGTGTGGGGTTTGATTTCAATAAGGGCTCACTTGACAAGATGGTTATAGAGTGCAACAATGTCACTTGGACCCAAACACTAGACCATAAGAACCTTTCCTTTAGATACATATGTTCCAAGAAAGCATAGCTCTATATGAAGCAATCACATAGGCATCAAGCATTTGTTTCCTACCACTCAACTCATTTCTCATTTTTTCCACTAGGCCATGCCAACTTCGCTAGATAGACCAATGTTCAAAAGATAAAAGGAAATTTTCATAATACTAAATGAAAATACACTTTCAACAAAAAGTAAAGAGAATTCCCTATAAAAATTCATAATATCTAAATGAAAATATACTTATTTTATTTTATGTGATACAAAATGTAGCATATCTATCATTATAATTTCTTTTAAACTCATAATACCTAATACCTAATAAAAATGTACTATTATTAATCACTTTAAATTTCTTCTTATCATTATAATTTCTTTTAAACTCATAATACCTAATACCTAATAAAAATGTACTATTATTAATCACTTTAAATTTCTTCTTTGTATTAGAATGTGACTTCTCTATATTAATTAATATAATTGGTTTTAAATTTAATGTTTCCTAAAAATATATCATTATTTCCTTGAAATATGATTTCCTTAAAATAAAATAATATATTCATATATCATTATTTCTTTAGTAAAATATAATTTCTTTAAACTATAATAATATATAATTATTTCCTTCAAATATAATTGATATCTGAAAATATAATAATATATTAATATATTATTATTTCCTTAAAATATAATATATTATTATTTCCTTAAAATATAATATATCATTATTTCCTTAAAATATAATAATATATCATTATGTCCTTAAAATATAATTGTGATATCTGAAGATGTAAGTTTTCAGAGTTAAGACATAATGTTGAAAGTGTTTCTGGATAAGAATTATGTACTTGGTTTTGAAAAATCCAATATTTGATAAAAACTATGTATTTGGTTTTGGATAAGAATTGTATACTTGGTTTTCATCATCATCATCAGAGATAACTGAAAAGCTCAAATGTTCCACCAAAAATATATCACTATTTCTTTTTCTTTTTTTTCCTTTCCTTTTCCTAGTTTTTTTTTGTTTCCTTGCCTTTTCCTATTTTTCCTATTTTATTTTTTTCTTTCCTTTTCCTTTCTAGTTTAGTTAGTATTTTTCCTTTTAGTTTAGTTAGTATTTTCTAGTGTAGTTAGTGTCAGAAATATTATTTAAAACTCGTTTTTCTCAAAAACGTAGAGAAAAAAAAAGGTTGTTACAATTTTATACCTTTTGCAACTAAAACAATTTTCCTTTGCCATTGTCATGGCCCGAAGTAATCCTCAAAAACCAATTTGTCATGCACGTAATCCTCAATAATGAATTTGTCAGGCACCTCATCTGCATATAAAGAACCAACAATTACGTAGTAAATCATGTTTTATGACGTGTTCGCTCGCGTTTGTGGAAAGGTTCAAATCGAAAAAGCTTTCAGAATAACCATCGAGAAACATGCATGCGCATCGGAGTCACATTAAGCAAAATTGATTAGCTCTAAATGGGTGCAATAACCTCTATAAAAACAGCATGCATCTCATTGTGTATTTCCATAGTTCATATTCCAGACCTAATGTTGCCTTCAAAACCTATTTTCATAGTTCATATTCCCCGCTTAAAAGTTGCCCTCAAAACCTACGAAAATGTAGACCTGCCTTCAAAATCCATGGGAAATGTAAGTATGGCTGCTCAAATAAGTTTCCCTCTTGGCTTAAATGTCCTCGCTTGCAAAAGCAATTCTTCCTTGAGTGTTTAGTTTACAAGGGAAGTCTCTCCTTATGGCACAAGGTGGATAAATTATGGTAAACCCTGTCGTATTAATAAAAAATCATAAAACTACTTTGCCTTTTTAGAAAATTTACAACTAAGAAAACATGCCAGAGACAACAATCACAAGGTGATCCACGAAAAGCAAAAAAACAACTCTAACCCATGAGCATAACGACAACACTCCAATTTTCAAGAACATCCCACTTCACTCGGCCACTGAATTCAAATTTAGTTTCTATGCAAAACGACAATGTGCAACACCCAATGAGAATGTGCAAAATTATGTATATTTGATTGCACCATGTGAGAACCTATTCCTTGCTTCGATAGCATTTGTTAGTTTATTTATAGCATTCCATGCCATTTTGCAAGTATTTTTTGAATTCACTGTAACTAAGTAAACAACAGATGAGTCAGTCAGCATCAGATGCTCTCGTTGCGCGCCATTTTGCAACTATTTTTTGAATTCACGATGAACTATCTAAACGACAGATATAATTCAGCATCAGATGCTCTCACTGCGTACCATTTTGCAACTAATTTTTGAATTCACTATGAACTAACTAGACGACATGCAATTCAGCATCAGATGCTCTCATAAGAAGGTAGAGCGATTACATTCAAATTACACTACTTTAAACCACAAGGCCACGACATAGAAGAGAGGGAGAGATGGATGTTTACCATCTAGAAGATAAAGCAATTACATTCAAATTCCGTTGGTTTAAACGACAGGGCCACGACCTAGAAGAGAGGAGAGAAATAGATGTTCGTCATCTCCGTTGCTCTTAAAAAAATTGCTCAAAGCATAATCACAGCTGGAAGTTTAGCCAATGGGGTTTGGCCTTTTGGTTAAGAATTGATATCAATGAGTGCAAGGTTAAAATTGACTCCTCTGCACAGGAAACATGAGAGGTAAAGCAATTACATTAAATTACGTTGCTTTAGGCGACAAGGCCACGATCTAAAAGAGAGGAAACAAATGGATGTTTACCATCTCCCTTGCTCTTAAAAAGAAATTGCTTAAGCATAATCACAGCTTGGAGTTAAGT